>JAYMTF010005298.1:0-11780 GCA_036897485.1 Pelargonium nanum | reverse complement strand
TGCGCCTCGCGCCTCAAGTGCGCCTCAGGCGCGCCTCAGTGGGCTTTTTTAAACACCGAACCAAACAATGGTTGTATAAACGTGGAATTTGTATAAGCAGAGTTACAAATAAAAAAGATATCAAACAAACGAAAGCTCTCATCCTTGATCTCTAACAACCAAAACAGTAATAATCAAATTCCGACTGTTTGGCAGATGAGAAAATAAATTGAAACTAACATACCTGAAAATTAAATCTATGACGTTCAATAGATTAGATGCAAATATGTGAAGTCTATTTTTCTTGTCCAAGTTTTCTCAGCAACCAAACAAACACATAAACTTAAGCAAGACTGAGATCCTCACCATCGAAATTTTGAACAGTTTTCTAGTTGCTTTAGGTACATTTTCTCAGGAACGAAACAATAGTTAACAGAAATGCAAAACCTATACAGGATGGAAAGGGTGCGAGAGAACGATCTAGAATCAAAAGGAATGCAAGAAGAATACAGCTCATAACCACAACAGTATTTATCGAATTCCAACTGTTTAGTAGCTAAGAAAATATTAGTAACATAAAACGAAATGAAACATCCAAACCTGTAAACTAAATACATGACATTCAATAGATAAAATGCAAAAATGTGATGATTAATTTTCTTTTCCAAGTTTTCTCAGCTGACAAACAAACACATAAATCTAAGCAAGACTGAGATCCTCATACACCAGGCAATTCCTAGTGAAACAATCGAAATTTTGAACAGTTTTCTTACTGCTTTAGCTGCATTTTCTCGGGAACCAAACAACAGTTAACAGACGCAAAATCTGTATAAATACATGTAAATCTAAGGAAGACAGAGATCCTCGTGTGCCAGCCATTTTCTAATGAAACGATTGAAATTTTGAACAGATTTCTAATTGCTTTAGCTACAGTTTCTCAGGAACCAAACAAGAGTTCCTCATACAGTAGATCAGATGCAGAAATGTGATATCTATTTTTCCTTTCCAAGTTTTCTCAGCAGCCAAACATGTAAATCTAAGCATGACCAAGTTCCTCATACACCAGACATTTTATAATGAAACTATCTAAATTTTGAACAATTTGCTAATTGCTTTAGCTACATTTTGTCAGGAACCAAACAAGCGTTAACAAAATGCAAAATCTACACCAATACTCATATGTCTAAGCAAGACCGAGATTCACGGTACCAGACAGCGAAATTTTGAACAATTTTCTTCTAACCGCATTAGCTACATTTTCTCGGGAACCAAACAAGAGTTAAGAGAATTAACAAAACCGATATCCTCATGTGCCAGACATTCTCTAACGAAGCGATCGAAATTTTGAACAGTTTTCTAATCGCTTTAGCTGCATTTTCTCGGGAACCAAACAAGAGTTGACAGAAACACAAAATCTAATCAAAATTTCAAATACACGTAAATCTAAGCAAAACCGAGATCCTCACACGCCAAACGTTTTCTAACGATCGGCATTTTGAACAGTTTTCTAATCGCTTTAGCTGCTTTTTTTCTCGGGAACCAAGCAAGAGTTTACAGAAAAGCAAAATCTACGCAAATTCGTGGAAATGAAGCGGGAGAAAGAGAGGAAAACATACAGGAAGCCTTCGTCCTTGAGCTCTCGTACGAAATTGCTCAATCCTTTCTCCTTGATCGCCTTCAGAGCTTCTCTGATCACCGAAGTCATCTCTCTGATCTCTGCTTTTCAGGCTCTTCAACAGAAATGAATAATCGCGGCTCGGCGTTGCTCTTTTTTATACTCTTTCACTGAGCGCCTAACGGTTGGTTCAATTGGGCTCTCCGACCTATTGGCCCAAAAGCTCAAAATGATTCCTTTTGTTGGGCTTTTCTTTTTTTCTATACCACGTTTAGAAGCCCAATTCAAATCTTCAATTTAATAATGATAATAATAATAATAATAAATCATTGAAAATAATACAAACTGTTTATGAACAGATTGATACGACATGATTTTGAATAATTGGATTAAAAAATTCATGATCCGGCACGTTGAAATAAATGAAATGATATTAACCCAACACACGCCGGTACATTTGGCTCATTTTCATTTGTTTGTATGGATCACTTTTAGAATATATATTTGAAAAAGGAATACACTGTTTGTTTAGATGGGTAAGTCCATATACGGATTATAGGCAAGTTTACACAAGTTTGACACGAACATGCCTTAATTATTACGATACGAGTTAGTCGACGGAAATCCAATTAAGTTGAACTCTAATTCACTTAATTTGTTGTCGTCACTTGTGTCATGAGTCATGAGTCACGACCTAGATTGTCAACTTTATCATGACCCAATTGATAAAGTTTTTAAACTACATACTTCAATTGTTCTTAAATGAGTGTGTTTCCTACTTTTCTTATATTTTGAGAAAAATTAAAAAGCATTTAATTGATATAGTACAATTTCTTGAACACTAAAATGAAAAGATAACACCAGACACAAAATTAATAGTCGAAATGTCGCATGTCAAAAGAGACGACATGCGTCGTGTAATTAATTAGGTGATCTCTTTTCTTTATAACTTATATTATATAAGATAAGATGAGATTAGATTAGATTATAATAATATTGGTAATTTAAAGATAAAATAAATTAAAATTAAAATTAAATAGGCTTTCAAAAAAAATATATTAAATATCCATTTGCAACAAAGTAAATAGTTTAGAAGCTAAAATTTAACATTTTCCAACACAATAACACACACCCATTTCCGAATAAGCGTACACGTGGCGGGAAACAACTGGACAATCACCTCATCAATGACGCGAAAACATATATACCAACGATTAAAAAAGAAGCTAAAAATTACAGTTCTCATAAAGAAACACACATTATAGTATTAGCAAAATCAACACACATTCGGAGGAGACACGAAGAGCTTCGAGAAACCCAGGTACCTCTTAAATTTTCGCTCTCATCAACTCTAAATTTTCGTCGATCTATCAAAATAATCGTATTTTTGTTATTGTTCAGCTTCGATTTCAGTATGTTATGGAATTATTGAGTTTTGAATTGCATTTATGATTATTTTGGCTTAAATCTGAATACCCAATATTGAATTTTTGTTATAGTTGTTGTATTTGTAAAAATGATTCCGAATTTTTTGAGTCAGTAGCTATCAATGATGAATGATCTAGCTTTGATCCAAGTTTTGTCGGGGGATTTGTGGTATATTTAGAACCTGTCGTGTTTGGTTGCCGAGAAAACTGCGGACGAAAATATTGAAACCTGTATAGTATAGTATTGTCTATGCTGTTTAGGGTTTGGAAATTTAGGAATTTCTTGTTTGAATTGAACTGTAGTAAGTCTAGAATGTGTGGCATTGTAATGAGTGGGTTAATGGAAACAGAAATATGCTATAAGTAGCAGTCAATAATCTAGCTTTGATCAACGTTTTTCTTGGGGGATTTGTAGTATATTTTGAACCCACCGTGTTTGGTTGCCGAGAAAATTGTGGGTGGAAATGTTGAAACCGGTATAGTATTGTGTATGGTTCTATGATGTTTTGGGTTTTGAAATTTAAAAATTACCTGTTTGAAAAGAGCTTTAGTAGTATAGTATTGTCTATAGCTCTATGATGTTTTGGGTTTGGAAATTTAGGAATTACCTGTTTGAATAGAGCTTTAATAAGTATAGAATGTGCGTGGCACTGTAATGGGTGGGTTTCATGATACAAAAATATTTTGATGCATGGAGTTTTTTTTTTTAATTGGTATTTGGTACTGGTTGAGAAGAAATATCGTTTTTTATATGTAATTTTGTCTGATGAATTACTGTTGTGGTGTGACAGATTGGGGAAAAATGATGAAGCTGCAAACATATGCAGGTGTTAGTTTAGTTGCGGCTCTGTCCATAATTTATCATGCCTTTAGTAGTCGAGGACAGTTTTATCCGGCCACGGTTTATCTATCCACCTCCAAGATCAGTCTGGTGCTTCTTCTCAACATGGGTCTGGTCGTTATGTGCAGTTTGTGGCAGTTGACTAAACGGATATTTCTCGGTTCCCTTCGAGAAGCTGAGGTTGAGAGGTTGAATGAGCAATCATGGAGGGAGGTTATGGAAATTCTCTTTGCAATCACTATTTTCAGACAGGATTTCTCGGTTACTTTCCTTGCTATGGTTACGGCTCTCTTATTAATCAAAGCATTGCATTGGTTGGCCCAGAAGAGAGTTGAGTACATTGAGACTACTCCAACGGTTCCAAGGTTATCTCATATTCGGATTGTTTCTTTTTTGGGGTTCCTTCTTCTTCTAGATAGTCTCTTTTTGTACAGCTCGGTCAAGTATTTATTGCAAACCCGGCAAGCTTCGGTGTCCCTTTTCTTTGCATTCGAGTAAGTTGCTTTAACTTAAACAACTAAGAATTGTGTTGCTTTAATTTATTCCTACCTATATTTTTAGTCCATTTTATTGGTTGGAAATACGCTCCTTCCCATGATAAATAGACCCTTTTGAGGGGTCCTAATCGTAATTTTGATTCTCAAATACAAAAGCTAGAATGTGTTCAGTTTATTTGAATAGATTTGCAAAGATGGAGTGTAGAAACCTAACTTCTCCTTGATTCTTCTCAAAATAGAAACCTAGACACTTATTTTGGGACGGAAGGAGTATTAGTGTCTGCTTTACCTGAAGGTCACAAATTTGAGTTAGTGTGAAGGGGCGTGTTAGAGTATAAGGTTGGTATTTAGGGTGTTCGACTATTAGTTTAAACTTTTAGCTGAGTTGGTCCTCTATAATCCTGTTTAGGATGAGGTAGGCGGTAATTTATTGCCTGTGCTGCACTTAGTAGGATACATCAGTGATGTTTTGGATAGTTGGTGGAGGATTTTTCTTAAGTTAGAATTAGCACAAGTTTCCCAACTCAAACTAATGCAGCTATATAATATGTCATTTTAAATTAGTATTATAAAAAAGAAATATATAATTGCATCATCCAACAGTATTTGTTTTAAACTTCTGCAATTGTGTACTTGATTTGCTTGTGCTTTTTTTTATTACTTTATAAACTTGTAATATTTTTGAACTTTGTATATCAGGTACATGATACTAGCAACAACAACCGTGTCAACATTTTTGAAATATACTTTCTATGTTAGTGACATGCTCATGGAAGGACAATGGGAAAGAAAGCCTGTCTATACCTTTTACTTGGAACTTATTCGTGACCTGCTTCACTTGTCTATGTACCTGTGCTTCTTTCTTGTGATTTTCATGTAAGTAACCATTTACTCTTATTATAATTCATTATTTTTTAAATGTCTTAATATTGAGTAGATAATTTGGAACTCGAATTCTATGGATGTTTACTTTGAAAAAATGCATCCTGCATGTAGCTGTAATTGACTTTATAGTGTTGGTTCATATTTCATCATTAAGTTTTATTCTGCTTCTTACAGTAGGTTGCAATAGATTGATTTTGAATTGATCTTTCAGGAACTATGGTGTGCCTTTGCACCTAATACGGGAACTCTACGAGACATTTAGGAACTTCAAGGTTCGTGTTGCTGATTATGTGCGTTACCGGAAGATTACTTCCAACATGAACGACCGTTTTCCAGAAGCAACACCTGAAGAGCTTAACGCGTGAGTTGTTACTTTGGTCAATCTTATGTTTAATTGTTAACTTTAATCAACTGTTGTTATAGTACTCTTAATTGCCTGTAATGGATATGCAGAAGTGACGCAACCTGCATTATTTGCCGTGAAGAGATGACCACAGCTAAGAAATTAATTTGTGGGCATCTCTTCCACGTGCATTGCCTCCGCTCATGGTTAGAGAGACAACATACTTGTCCTACTTGCAGAGCTTTGGTTGTTCCACCTGAAAATGGGACAAGTACAGCTGGACATGGATCACGGGCGGGTTCTCATCAACAAGGTTAGTGTATTTTTGTTAATAAGAGATTATTTAGTTTGCATAAATTCTAAATGTAGGATGTAACATCGAATTTATGTGATTTTTCCATGTCAAATCTTGAAGCTCTTATCCTGCATATGTTATTGCTGTCGTCGACATGGCTATAGAAGTGAATATGAGAAGCAAATTTTATCGAAAGAGAGGGTAAAAAGAGCAAGAAAGAGAGCTTGGATGCTAAATTTGGCTCATAGCTTCCATTAGCTTGTAGTAAAAGCATGACTTTTGTTAGAGTATAAAGTTAATTTTGGGTCTTTCGACTATCAACTTAAGCTTTTGGGTATCAGAGCCTTGTACACCTAGAGGTCACAAGTTCAAGTCTAGCCGCTACCCTGATTAATAAAAATGTTAAAATTTCAACATAAGGCAAGAAGAAGGCACGTGCATGGACCGCGTGCAAAGCAATAACGGGCTTGCATTTGAGGAGCATGTTAGAGTATAGATATAATATTGGGTCCTTCAATATTTGTGGGAGTAAAGTGGATGCTCTTCCATTATCATTTTGTAATTTTACTGGTTTCTTGAGATCGAATCTCATTGTTTGGCGGTTTCATTTGTTTTTATGAAGACGGCTGCTGCAATAGCCTGGATTGTTTTGTTGTTTTTATATTATTTATTTGCAACAATAACTAAGCTGACTTGACGTGTTTTCTTGGAGCTTGGACAGGCACGGCAAGCACAGCTACTCAGAGTTCAGTTGGTGGCATGACTGATAATTTGAGCCGGCATCAGGCCAGGCTCCAAGCTGCCGCTGCCGCTGCTTCAATATACGAGAAATCTTATGTATACCCTTCTCCAAGCAGACTAGTTTGGTATGCATCCTTATGATAAAGTATCTATACATTTTTTTGAATCTCTTCATGTCTATTGCAATTTGAATCTTATAATGCTCATTTAATAGATTGGGCATTTGGGCCATAATGTATAAGGATACCTATTGGGAGCTAAAGCAAATATGCTAGGAGAATATTTTGATTACATCATTTACTAGAGAATATGATTGGAGTAGGTAGAGAAAAGCAATTGTTCGATGGGTTTTCCTCTAAGGTGACAGTTTTTTAGGGTCAAAATGGGCATTTACTCGTATGGTTGCAAACTCTTTCTTAAAACACTGTTATAGTATTTTATCTTCTTATGGAGCAATCTAGAAGATATGTTTTTAGGGTTACGGCGGCGGGTGTTTAAATACTATCAGTACATGAGTTACCAATTATATCTTTATAATAATTTGATAAGAACCCCTTAAGTTTGTTACAACGAATGCGTGTTGCCGTGTTGGGTACATGGAAATGTCCAAGTCCAACGCCAGAGACACTCAGTTTAGGACGCATAATATCAATTCAATATTTAAAAAAAAAACTGAAATAATGTTTTCTCTTGTTTTCAGGACCCCAGGGTACGCCATGCTTCCTCAGGCTCACAAAAAATTGGCCGACTCTGCCGTTGAAGGATCTGTTGGAGAACCAACACCCTCTGGACAACCCCAGCAACACTTTTCAGTTGCCGGCGGACCTTCAAACTTGTCCTTTTCTCAGTTTCCACATTTCTTATTTGTCCCTTTGCAAGCAGCCGTAGGCAATGACATTTATGGAGACAAGTCAGCAGGCTCGCAAGCAGAAGCTCAGAAAATGTTTCAACACCAGATTGAGGTATGGAACTTGCGTTAATCTTCAGTATTCGTGCTTTTCTCTATAAAATGGTTTATTTCTTGAATTCAAGTGATTGAACATTCTTGATTTTTGTACCCATAGAATGTATTCTATTTTTAGTTAGACTTCGGTGGGCTATATGCGCTACCTTAGCATAAAAGGGCAAATGGAAGAGCATATGAAATATTCTGAAGACACGATGGCCTTCACTAAGGACATTTCATTAGATAGGATAGAGAGGAGGAGAATTCGAGCAGAAGATTCCAAAGAGTTTTGTGAATGGAAAATATTGAAAAGAAAAAGGGAAAAAAAAAAAACTATGCATTTCAGGGTCTCAAATACTATCTTACATTCTTACCCTCGACTATGTATGGTAGTTTTTTCCGGGTTACAAGATGGACCTTTTCTATTTTTCTTTACTGTACGTTCGTGCACTCATCCTTCATTATAGGAGAATGTTTCAAAGTGGTCATCCATTTTGTTCAAAATTAGTCTCTAAACTAAAGTATTGCAACATGCGCTGAAATTGGCCTCCACAGTCCAAATCACTAACAGAACCATTTCAGATCGTTATCCATATTGAGATTAATGTATCTTCATACCTTGCTCTTCGGTAGTTCTTTTCCGGGTTAGCTGAAACTGAGTTTTTTCTATTTTTGCTCACCAACTTTACACTGTAGCGTTTTCTGTTAACTTCCTCTCTGTAGGTTCTACGAAATCAGCATCAGCCCGAAGATAAGCCAAAAGCCAATCCAAACCCAAGCACGGATCCCTCAGCCTTATCAGGTGGAAAAGGAAAGGATGTTGCGTCCTCCTCTTCCTCTTCTGTTTCTGACTGTGGTCGGCACGGAGAGATTGAAGAGATGCATACATAGCTCTCACACGCATACGTGTAGATTTAATATGAGGAAACTGACGCATTGGAAGGAAGGAGAAGAATGAAAAGAACATAGGTAGTGTTCGGATTATAAATTTTGTTCGTGGATGAGAATGTACAGTGGAAATGAAATCCTCATTCTTCGTGTTTATACTATGACGGCTTTATAACGAGATTCTCATTCTCATTCTCATTCTCATTACAACTTTTTTAGTTCAGACGTTGCCATAACAGTCGCGACATTGCTTCTCTACGATTGTTTTGTATTTGATGTTAACTTATGGGGAAAAAAATATACTAGCAATGGTCTATTAATTTTACTATTCTTCTTCTTCATATTTTTATATTTTCCCTAGTTTTGGAACATTTTCTTTACTATGCAAAGCCCTTTGGCAAACCCAGCGGGTTGGTGTAGTTGGTTCAGCACTACGTCTCTTAAACAAGTGGTTCGAAGTTCGAATCCCAGCTCTTGTGAATGAAAAAAATTCATGTGCCAGCCCCCTACCTCTTAGTGCGCTGACAGTGGGGCGAGTGGGGATTAGTCTGGGTGTGGTAAAACGGCTTAAAGGAGTCATCCCCAAGTGTGCGGGCCCGCTCAGAAACCCCGTGGTATAAACCGAAAGCCCTTTGGCATGTAAATTGTCAAATTTGTAACTGTGGCTACGATGGTATAAGATGTGCATGTATAGGTTGGGAGGTGGTTGGTTGGTTGCTCCATATTTATGCCCAATTTACTGAAATGTATCAAAGTCTTTCCAGAAAAACACGGGTTAAGTGAATTTCTAGTACGATGCTCTAAGATTTCTCGGTGTGTTAAAAAGTTGTCCGATTAACATGTGTTCAATTTTGGATCGTTTTGTTTATATTTCCAACCCCGGACAATTTAGACTCGTAAATGGTTCGTGTTTTAACCGTGTTTTTCAACCAATTTAATAAATGAGTCGGGTTCAGGTTGACTTGTTTAGCAGAACATGAGCTTTGAAAGTTTCTAGCCAACACGAACATGGACACAGCCCGTGAACTTATCTCATTTATTGTTCGGATAACACTGACATGAACATAACACGATAACAATGTTAGATGTACGAACACGATGACCAAACTACACGTATTTGACATCTAACACGACAATTTAACACGAATTGTTTGCTCGGCTTACACGTGGCTACTACATTTTACAAAATTACCATTTCACCCTTTGATTTTCATTTTTACCCTCAATCTCCTTCATCTCTCACTCTCTTTGCCAGATTCGCTCCCACCGTCGAACCATCACCGGTTTCCGACGCCGGAGATCCTTCAATCTCTATCTTCTCTCTCCTCATTGCTAGACCGTCACTGATAGAGCATCAATGGACCTTTGCTGCTGTGTGTGGCTGTGAGGTAGGGTCGATGGAGCTAGTAGCAGAGGCTGGTTGTGAGGAAGGCTCGACGGAGGCGCGACGATGCTGTTGTCGTGATAGAGGAGTTGTCGGATCTGTCTCCTGCTTCCTCCTTGCCGGACTGTCACTGCTGCCGGCAGCTCAGGGAACTCTCTCTCCCGCCTCTTCTCTCTCCTTATCTCTTGGATTATTTGCATTTGTTTCATGTTGATTTCTATTTTTTGTTTTTGTTTATTTGGATGGATATTTGTTTGAATTTACAATTTAGGTGGATTTTGTTCGATTTTGATTTAACTTTGGGTTGTTCTGCATGAATTTTGGTCGATTGTGGATGGATTTTTGAGTCGTTTTGGATTGATTGTGGTTAGTTTTTGTTGATTATGATTTGTTTGCTGAGTATGAGAAGATTCCCGCCAAAATTCAGAAGATTTTGTTTTGTTTTGTTTATAATGAATTGCAATGCATAATCTGGTCTGGAATTCATAATTACCCCTTAATAAATTAAAATTTTCCTTTATTTGCATTTGTTTTAGGTTGATTTCTATTGATTAATTGTGGATTTGGATGGATATTTTGCTGATATTGATTAATTTTTGATTGATTGTGGATCATTTTTGTTATTCTTAGATGAATTTTGGTTCCTGCTAATTCAAAAGATTTTTTTTAATGAATTGTAATGTTTATCTGGACAGTAATTCTTAATTAACCGTTAATAAATTGAAATGGTTCATTGTAGTTTAGGTTCTTAAAACTTATTAGTTGTGAAACTTTTGCAAATATATGAAGTCTGATACACTAAAAGTAGAATATGATAGACAGATTGAGTTTTTTTATGTATGTTTTAGCCTTTTATGAATTATTGTGCATGCCTGCAACCAAAAGGAAGTTCATAATATAAATGTTGAAATTTTGAAGCAGTAACAAAATCAAGTAGAGAAATAGTGAGAGAATCATTCAAGATGAGAAAATGAACTCTAAAATATGATCATGCTTCTGCCCAGAACATTTGACTTGATCAAGGTTCCAGGGGATGCAGTCGCCATTTTTGACTTAGTTTTATAGTTATTTTGAAAAGTTCTAAAACCCAATAATCTATTCTTTCACTTGAATTTATTAGTTTGTTTATTATAGCATCCTACAAGTTACATTTATCTATTAATCTTTTTCCCTTATATGTTGAGTAGGAGATTATTGACCCCATAAACCGGTTGGGAGAAAGTAAAAAAAAGAAAAGAAAAATGAAAGAGAGAGAGAGTTTAAGTGAGCTTGCAAAAGTAGTGGGGAAAGAAATGATAACATTTGCCATAACATATCAAATACCATTAGATAAGATGTAGTGGATGAGAAGAATACAAGCGAGTTTGCTAAAAGACTCAAGTCAGTGACTCAAATATTGTTTCAAAATAGACTTGTTGGTGTCGCTGCTACTATAATTTTTGCAGAATTTTGCTTTTCATTTACTAATTAACTTCACTCTTAATGATTAGATGCGTCTCTTCGTAGAAAAGTATCATATATTTATATATCCTCATCATTTTTGAACAAGTACTATTCAAAAATAGTCTGGTTGTTGTTTTTACAAATTTTGCTTCCATCAACTAATATATATATTTTTTTGTTTTGAAAAAAAAAGTATTATGTACATATGTCCTCATATCTTCATGCTAATACTATAGTTTTGATTTGGTTAGTTTGTTCTTGTTATTAGTGGAGAACACCTAGGTGCAAGCAGTAATACTTAAATACACTATTCAACTACACGACTTCACTTGTTGTCCTTGACATGTTCACTGCTTATTTAATATATGTCTGTTTACAAATTCTTCAACGTTTGTCTGTAAAATTTCACTTACACTTGTGTCTTTTTGCACTTTGCTTTTTTTTTTTTTTTTTTTTTTTTTTTTTTGAATGACCCCCTTTTCTTTTTTCTTTTTCA
>JAYMTF010005297.1:0-11781 GCA_036897485.1 Pelargonium nanum | reverse complement strand
TTCTTCTCCATTTTTGGAATCACGATCTGGACAGACCAGATAGCCGCCGCAGATGCTTCTATTTGAAAATAGGTTACTAATTAGGGTTTGTGTTAAAACATGTCTATGGATATGGGCTGTAGTGAAGTTAATGGGTTATAGGTATGGGCTGTGTTTTTAAATACTACAAAACTAGATAAAGGCTAATAAGCCCATTTTTATGGAACTGTAGGTTAAATATTTTTTATGCTAAATGAAAAATTAGAAGTACATATAAAACAAAATACATATAAACTAAATAAATAAACATATATAATATATATTTTTAATTAAAAAATTAACGTGTCATACAATTAATAAATCAAATAGCGGACAGGTACTCTCATCTGGAGAGCTAGGAACTAGGGTTCCATAGTTTAAGTGAGGAATCGGTCCTTCATAGGTAGTATGTATAAGTTATAGTTTTCTCATATCTCATGATATCACTAGAATATATGTTCTACACTGAGATATCTTCTTTTATTACTAAAGTTAATGAATATCTCTCTCATTAGTGACTATAGTAAGTAACTTTGCCAGGATTTTTTAGGTTACCCTTTTATCTTTTGTAGAATATTTAGTTTAAGCCCCATACGTTGCACGGGTTGTAAATACCCGCAATAGATTTTACTGTATTTAAACTAAATTAATGAACCTAAAAGACATTGATTAGTAAAATTACTTACATTTAGCACTCCAAATTAATGAGTTTTAGCATTGAATGTGAATAATTCAAAATAATCAAGATTCCATCATTGACTACAATTTTGTATGCATATTAAGACAAAACATATCATGAGAAATATAAATAAGAACAACATATATTAGACCATTGAAAATAAACTACGTGTAAAAAAACAGTATACAAAAAAAATCGTAATTAGATAGCCCAATTCTCTCAACTTCAATGAACCAGAGGGAATTGTTTAATGTGTTTTATGGACTCTATGTATTAATTAAATGAACAAAGCTCTATTAATATGTGGTTGATGGAATTTAATATTCATTATAAGGCATAAGGTTATGACTAAGGAGCATAATATTTTCTTCAAAGTAGAGACTGACGTTAAGTTAGGAATCTCTCTAGGAGAAGTTCTGCTAGTCAGCGTTTATATTTTTGCAAAATTTGGATTATTATGCGAGGAAGGAATACGACAATAAGATGAAAAAAGTAGTAATAAAATAAGCCTGTTTCCAGGGAGCTTGGTTGAATAAACATTTTCTCTTGGATGCATTAGTAAAGTTGAAAGTTCATGCTCATAAAAACTGAACAGCGTATGTTCTCTGGCATTTAGAATTAAGAACCTGTTTTGTATGATCATCTAGTCTGGTTTGTTGAGATATTAATGATTTCATAATTAATGGGATTTAAATTAGAAATTCCCAATTTAAATTCTTGTATTAATCCCTGAGCCAAGTTTATTTCCTTTCTTGTATTACTTAATTTATGTTTGCCAACTCTTGTATACCCCATATAAAGAATTCTCTCTTATGATAGAATATAAGAAATATCACATTCTACCTTTTGTTTCTCTACATGATATCAGAGCCTAGAGCTACTGCAGTATTTTCCGCTGTTAGGTACCGCTGCCAATAGCATGGTCCGGTAGCGGTGCCCACAAAAAGTTCTCACATTCTTTAAATAATCATCTCTACAAACTCAACTCATACAAACATGTTGGCAGCTGATGCTTCTGCAATTTGTACACTCATGAAATCCTAAAATCTTGATTGTGTTTCATTGGAGTTTTTTTATTTATCAGCGAATAAGTACTTAGATTGAAATAAGCATACACCTGAGATTGTGAAATTAGCATGAAGCTAATCACAGCAGAAAGAAAATTACAAAAACAGAAGTTTCTGAGCTACAAATTTGCGATTAAAGGTTGACAGAGGGTCTAGTCTCCAGAGCTGAAAGTTCCGAGATTGACTAAGGTCCGAGCCCGGTTGGAAAGAGGAATTTAGTGAGAATGACATACTCTGAATTTTGTAGAAGGTAGCCTCTTCTTCCAGCACGTCGTTGAAAATTATTTGGTTCCTGGACAACCAAATCTGCCACCAGCACAACAGGCCGAGAGAAGACCAAGCTTTCATGAAGTGTCTGCTGGGCGCAATGCCGCAATTGTAGACCGTTGAATTATGAAGCTATTGGTGTCGATTGGGACGACAAAGCTAATTCTCCACCAGTTGCCGACCTTAGGTCCTTAGCTATGATTTTCCAAGACCTCCGGCAGTGGAGTAAATTGCGGCTACAGTCTCCAAAAGCTGCCTTGCAAAAAGGACAAAGGCACCCTGCAACTGGGTCGTGTAGGCCTCTGTTTTCAAGGAAGCACGAAGTGGGGATTGAGTTTTGTGCAGCGAGCTCTTTCCGTAAGCATCATGGGTCTGTTCAACCTAGACCGTTTGTTTTCAGGTGCATTTTTCAGAATCTGCCACTATAGTGGTTAGGAGGGAGCTTCTAGTTGGTTATCCCTTACAACGGCACGACCATCATGGGGTCTGTTCAACCTGGACTGTTTGTTTTCAGGAGCAATTTTCAGAATCTGCCCACTATAATGGTTAGGGAGGGAGCTTCTAGGTGCTCATCCCTGCAATGACACCATTAAACTCTTACTGGCGCGCATATTGAATTTTCCAGTCAAATTCTGAGTTCTTGCGTGGTTCTTACAAACTCAAGTGTCTAGTTGGTCAAACCTTGAGTTTGAGAGGGAGTGTTGAAATAATAAAGATCCCATTATGTATGAGATTTTTCAAATTAGAAATATCTTACTTAACTCCGTATATTAAGCCCGAGGCTACGTTTATTCTTGTATTGGTCAATTTATGTTTGTCAACTGTTGTATACCCTATATAAAGGGTTCTCTCCTATGATCAAGTATAAGAAATATCACATTTTACTTTTTGTTTCTCTACATGGTGTTATTAAAGAGTACTGAGTGATGTCAATAAATGCCATGACCTATAGCACTTCAATTAGTTCAAGTTATGAAGCACTTCAATTAGTTCAAGTTATGAACTTTTAATTTTATGGCGAAGTATCAATTATTTGTGGATCTAACATGGATGTGATGTCTTTATGGTTGATAGGCAATATTTACAATTGGAGATGAAGATGGTAATTACTTGCAAGAAGCTTGGGGGCATATCTTGACTTGTGTTTCACGGTTTGAGCATCTTCGTCTGCTGGGAGAGGGTACTCCTCCAGACACCACATTCTTCGCATTCCCTAAGAATGAGCCAGAAAAGTCCAAACAAGCCAAGCCAAACATGCTTCCTGTTCCGAAGAAGAAGGGAGCTGGGAGGCTTCAGTATGCAGTTGCTGCTGTGTTGAGGGGTTCATATGATGGTGCCGGTATTGGCAGCAACACATCTGGGGCAATCACTTCTGTACAGATTAGCAATTTAGTGTCTAACTTAAACATGTTAGCACAAGTTGGAATCTCTGAAATGAATCGAATATTTACACAGAGTCAGAAGTTAAACAATGAGGCAATTATTGACTTTGTTACGGCTCTTTGCAAGGTTTCTATGGAGGAATTGCGATCTTCATCAGATCCTCGCGTTTTCAGTCTTACAAAGATTGTTGAGATTGCGTATGGATCAGCCTTATTTTCTGTTATTTTAATTGCCATATCATATTTGCATATTCTATCGTTGCCATTATTCGTCATGATGATGTTGATAATGATTCATCGGATATATATGCTAGTTTAATTTAATTTGATTTGTTTTCTCCCAACAGGCACTATAACATGAATCGCATCAGGCTTGTGTGGTCAAGCATCTGGCATGTGCTCTCTGATTTCTTTGTCACTATTGGATGTTTTGAAAACCTCTCTATTGCAATTTTCGCTGTGGATTCTCTACGCAAGTTATCAATTAAATTTTTAGAACAAGAAGAGTGTGCTAATTATAATTTTCAGAATGAATTTATGAAGCCTTTTGTTATTGTTATGCGCAAGAGTGGTGCTGTTGAAATCAGAGAATTAATAATCAGATGTGTTTCACAAATGGTTTTATCTCGAGTCAATAATGTTAAATCAGGATGGAAGAGCATGTTCATGGTATTTGAATCTACCCTATCTCCATCTGTGTGTGTGCGTGCATGCTCATGTCAGTTCATTGGATTAATTATGATTGTCATGTGTCATTTTGCAGGTGCTCACCACTGCAGCTTATGATCATCACAAGAACATAGTACTCTTGGCCTTTGAAATAATTGAGAAGATAGTGCGGGATTACTTCCCACATATCACTAAGACGGAAACCACTATTTTCACTGACTGTGTGAATTGTATTATTGCATTCACTAATAGTAGATTCAATAAAGACATTAGCTTCAATGTTATTGGTTTTCTTCGGTTCTGTGCAACGAAACTTGCTGAAGGAGATCATGGCGCCTCTTCAAGGAACAAGGGCAAAGTACCTTCTGGAAAAGATGGAAAACAGGATAATGGAGAAATTATAGACAAGGGTGATCATCTTTATTTATGGTTCCCTTTATTGGCTGGTAAGGCAACTGTTGAAGTTTTTACTTGTAATTGTGAGAAGAATTTTGATTTTTCTGAAAGAGTTCTCAAATTGGTTTTGTTTTGTACACTCTTGTTTATTTTCTTCAAAATTATGTGGCATAAAATTTTAATTACTCTTTTTTTTTTTTTTTTTTTTTGAGTACAGGTTTTTTAGAACTTAGCTTTTACCCTAGGCCTGAAATAAGGAAGAGTGCCTTACAAGTGCTGTTTGATACATTACGTAACCATGGTCACCTCTTTTCTCTTCCTTTGTGGGAACGTGTTTTTGAATCAGTCCTATTCCCAATATTTGATTATGTGCGGCATGCTATTGATCCTTCTGGGGACAACTCACTTGGGCCAGGGGCTGATGGTGATGTCGGTGAGCTTGATCAAGATGGATGGCTCTATGAGACTTGCACATTGGCCCTTCAACTGGTTGTAGATCTTTTTGTCAAATTTTATAACACTGTCAATCCTCTCTTAAAGAGAGTACTGATGCTTCTGGTAAGTTTTATTGAGCGTCCTCACCAAAGCCTTGCTGGTATTGGTATTAGTGCGTTTGTCCGTTTGATGAGCAATGCTGGAGTTTTGTTTTCTGAGGATAAATGGCTAGAAGTGGTTATGTCATTGAAGGAAGCAACTAATGCAACACTTCCTGATTTCTCTTACCTTGCTAGTGAAGATTGTGGAATTAGAATTCCAGAAAACAGTTCAGTTAGACAAAACAATGGGGAGGCTTCTGGGTCTGGAATGCCTGATAACAACTCTGCAGATACCCAAAGGTTTCGGCTTATTTTTGCTTCAATAAATGATGTGAAGTGCAGAGCTGCTGTTCAACTCTTACTCATTCAGGTACATTTTTTACTGTTGGTAGCTATTCTACAAAGTTGAGTTTAAATATGTGCATCAAATTGAGTTTTTAGTTCAATATTGTCACTCTATCATGCTATGAGCTTTTGCCATGTCGATCTCGAGAGCCACTACCCCCTTCCTACCTTGTCTCTTTCTCGCTAGCCAGTGCATAACCTCTCCTCAAGTACAAGTATTATGCTTAATCATCTTTCTCGGGACAAAGTATTATAAATTTTGTTCCCTTCATTTGTGTGCACTTACTTGCATTGTCTTGTGTTTTAAGGGCATATAATCATTAAGGCCCTATAATTGTGAAAAAGTGTTTACATTATCATTTTCTAGTTTTTGTTTATTTTCTAATTTTTTTGCCTCACATGCAAAATAAAAAAATGTGGAAGAATTTTTCATTTGTTTTCTATTTGAAAATTGCACAACTGAAAACAATTTTCAGTTTTCCACTTTAATAAAAGAATGGACAACACTCAATTTCCGACACTCACAACACTCGCCAAAAAAGAAATGTCCGGCGGAGTGATTGTGAGGTAACTCAATTTTCCAACAAATCTGCAATATCTTCCAAAGGCTCCTCCTATCCTAGGAGTTTGACATTCAGATCCATGAGAGTATCAACATGAAGCACGAATACGGGTACGAGTATCCGGTACGGTACGTACCCGGTACGACGGTGCAAATATTTTTCTAAAAGCCTAGGTACGGCGGGGTACTTATAATTAAAATATTATATATACTATAGTATATAACATGTTTAAAGAAATTATGACTAGGTTACAAGAAGTCTGATTCTTATATACACAGAATAGAAGGTAGAAACTGATTGTATAATTTGGCAACTAGTTGTGTATGAATTTTGTATGTTTAGAAACTTCATTTATTAGAATAAATATGTAGTAAAGTACATATTTTAAGTTATTATTTTTGCTTTTCATATTTTTTTATCAATAAGTTTTAAATGAGATAGAGAAGAGGAAGAGTTATGTCATTAATGACTATGTAGTGGAGAAGTCTCTTAATATTCCTTGGCTGAGAATATATTTTTCTCTGTAAATTATGTATATTTATATTCAAAATATATTTTAAAGTACCCATACTAATGTTGACCGTACCCGAGCCGTACCCAGTTTTTTTACTGTTCATGTCGCTTGGGTAAGTACCCGGTACGTACCCAGGAGAGTACCCATGAAGTACCCTCCTCTTAGAAGTACCCGTGCTTCATAGGTCGAATATCCAGCATTCTGTGCTTTTCAAGAATGTTCAACGCATGCTTTACCCTTATTTGCTGTGATCTAATGATCTTTGGAAACAGAGTCTTAAAATCGAACTGTGTTCCCTTCTTCTTATCAATTGCTTTTATCAATTGTCATCTTTTTGTTAAAAGGACAAAATTAAGGAGACTACGAGGATATTAATGTAGTTGAAAATCCTACTTTTTCTTAATTAATTCCCAAAATATATTCAATGATTAAAGGAATGTGGATTCCATCTCCTATAGTCTTTATGGAGCTCAGCCCAACCTTCAGAAGGTTTTGGCAAGGAAATATCTGCCAACATTTTTGTGTATAAATGTTGTAATAATTATTGCATCCCTCGAGATAAAGGTTATTTTGTATCTTATACAATTTTTTTTTTTTTTTTGAATTTTTTTTGTCCATTTTATCATGAACCCATTAACACATTGGAAAGAAAAAAATAAGATACTTATTGGACGTATATATTTGAACCTGGGGAGGAAGTTTACTGTTTCATTTCATTTTGCAGTTCCTATCTACTGCTATTCTGTTTCCATTTTCTGTACATTGTGTTGTAAGATTTCTCATTAACTTCTTGCAGGCGGTGATGGAGGTATACAAAAAGTATCGGTATCACCTTTCAGAAAAGAACACCATAATCCTTTTTGATGCACTGCATGATGTTGCTACTCATGCTCACAAGATCAATAGCAACTCCGCGTTACGTTTAAAGCTTATGGAGCTTGGGCCCATGACCCAAATGCTAGACCCACCGCTATTACGTCTTGAAAATGAGTCTTACCAAATTTGTCTCAAATTCTTGCAAAATCTTGTACTAGATAAGCCTACAACTTGTGAAGAGTCTGAAGTAGTATCATACCTTGTTGACCTTTGCGAGGAGGTCTTACAATTTTATGTTGAGACTTCCCGCGCCGGACAGATCTCTGATCCATCTTCCAATGGGCAGCCTTGTTGGGTAATTCCTCTAGGTTCCGGGAAACGAAGAGAATTGGCTTCGCGTGCACCTCTTGCTGTAGCAGTACTCCAAGCTTTGTGTGAATTGGGAGAGAGATCATTTGAGAAGAACTTGGCACATTTCTTCCCCCTACTTTCAAGTTTAATAAGTTGTGAACACGGATCACGGGAGGTTCAGGTAGCTCTAAGCGAAATGTTTGGCTCATCGGTGGGTCGTGTTCTGCTTCGCTCGTGTTGATGGATTTGGGTTGTATGATATGGTTATATCCAAGTCTCCTAGTTTTCATTTTTGGTTTTCAGCTTTGGTTACAATAACGGTATAGAAAATATAGTTCAATAGTGTATGAAGAGGAGCTAGCAATGGTTTTGAATTGGCTACTACTTCTGAGTTGCTAGATGTTATTTTTTATTTTTATTTTTTGGTGTAAGTAGTAAAGTGTGTGTGTGTGTTTTGACGAAATATTTTATTGTAAGACATTGTGGACTTTAGTTAGAGGATCTTGAAGTAAATAAAATTTTATTTATTGATGTTAAAGTGAGAGACTTTAGTTTCAAATCTATCATCATGAACTCTTGATAAACATTTTTAGTTATGAGCTGAATAATATGGTTATGGTCTTGAATTCTTGATGCCTTGTCTACTTGGAAAGTTCCAAGACTGTCTTCTCAAAGTTAAATGAATGAAACTTCTATGAAATCATTGGGTCTTCAAAAAAGGAATTTGATGTGAAGGTACAAGAAAGGAACTATATGAAAAGTGAGCTTGTGGGGGCTGAGGATGTGGTCGCTTTAGAGCAAGTTGGGCGAGTCAAAGCTCTAGAGGCCATTAATCAAAACCTAATCTTGAGTAAAGTGTCGAAGGCGACAAGGCCCATATTCAGGAATTCGAGTTGGTAAAGACATAGTGTACATTTTTCAATGCATCATCCTTCGATGAAAATGTTTTTCAGCGTGTGATTTGCAAGTATAGGACTTGTCATAAGTTTGAGGACAACATCCAACAAGAGATGGTTGAGACCAGTCGGAAGAAGTTTAATAAGATTGGTTAACTACAAAGGGAATCAATGTTTCTCTTAGAAACTTGCATAGCTTTATTCCTTTTATGACACAGATAAGAATATAAGGACTAGACAATTGATCCTACAAAAGATTTTGGAGTACCGAGGGTACAAAAAGTATACCTAAGTTTATTAGGTGAGGCGCGGGAATTAAAAGGAGATTTAATGATCGATGTGACTAAAATCACACCATTGGTTGAAGCAGGTAGAACAACCAATTCTAAAGGACAACTCTTTGACCATGGCAGATTTCAGTGAACTACCATTGGAAATAGATTTGTCTGTTGAATTATTCATATCTATTTTCAATTGTAGAAACCGTGCAAATAGATATGATCTGTGAGTCTTACTTCTTTTTTTTTGTGGAGAAGTCTAGGTCGAATAAACAAGAGAAATTGTTTCCCTCTTTGTTGTAGCATTTCCTCACTAAGGTTGACATGGTGGTCTCGACGGGTGACACTACTCTTACTCGTACGCCAATTGGAATGACGTCTCCCTAGTGGCGTCCTTGAGAATGGTCCTCAAGGACTATAATATTAGGTTGATTTTGGGTTACCACTTGTAGTGTTTCCCCTTTATGTTCTTTCTCAAACCATTGATTGTGGTTTTGTTGGTAGTTTCAGCTTTATAGTTTCTTTGGGGATGGGAAACAGAAGAATTTCACATGGGCTTCACTGTTTCATCGCACATGTATGTGAACTTTTAGTGGAACTAGGTTTTATGGTTTGTGGCCATTACTTTGGGAAGCCCGTATGGGGTGAAAATGTCTTCTTAGACAAAGTCCATGACGCTCTCTTGAGTGATGTTGGTTAGAGCCCCTACTTCTTGTTAACTACCACAACTACTCGCCTCTTCTTGTACGATGCCTTTAATGGTTTGATGAGATCGAGCCCCGATATGGTAA
The DNA here is from genome assembly GCA_036897485.1 of Pelargonium nanum. Taxonomy (NCBI): domain Eukaryota; kingdom Viridiplantae; phylum Streptophyta; class Magnoliopsida; order Geraniales; family Geraniaceae; genus Pelargonium; species Pelargonium nanum. The sequence continues at coordinate 2,213 of JAYMTF010005297.1, read as the reverse complement.
AGGTCCATGTTATCAGAATGGATGATTGCTTGATGGAGAAAGCCCGCGGAAAGTTTACGTGGAGTTGGTAATCTACACATTTTCGGATACCTATCTTCTTCATTTCTCAAGGATGGCAAAAAGTAACTTCGGCAAAGGACCTTGTCTGCTAGACTCTTCGCCTTGATGTAATGGATATAACTTCTCCGGTGAATTTCTTCTAACACCTTGGCGGCCTCTTCTAGGTAGAGTCAACGAAAAAAGATTGTGTTAAATAATTTCTGGTAGAGGTTCCCCTTCTCGCTCTCCATGGAATTAGTCTCTGTCAGATTTTGGTAAAATTTTCTGTCCACAAGTTAACTTAGGATGTCCTTGATTCAACACCTGGAACCTTCACGAATGAACCAGACCCATATAGATCTTTCGATGGCTAGGACCTCTAAAATTTTCACTTGCCTTCCCTTAGAAATCTTTTTTTGCAGTCTTGAGATTTTATTAAAGAAAATCTTCTTCTCTTTTGTCCTCTCTTACGACTTTTGGTATGTGGCAATAATCGAATTCATCGACCAGGAAGGCAACTAGCTTCAGCTTAACTATTCCTTGAGATGGAAAATAGATGAATTTCAATGATTCACCTTTAATTCATTATACATGTCTATGAACTTCTAGTAGAACTAGGTTTCATGATTTGTGACCACAAGTTAATTTGGGAAGCCTGTATTGGAAAATATGTCTTATTGGATAAGGTACATGACACACTCATGGGTGATATTAGTTAGAGCACTTACTTCCATCCATTTGCTAAAGTAGTTGACTATCACAACTATCCATCTCTTCCTATTTGATGTATCAAAGGGTTTGATGAGATCGAACCTCCACGTGGAGAATGATTAATTACTATAACAAATAATTGCTCGACGGTGGAGCTCTTGGGATATCCACGTGGAGTTAGCATATCTTAAGGATATACTTATTTGCATATCTTAAAGATTACCAGTAGTAACCTTGGTGGATGAACTTTTATACTAGACTCTTTGCCCCATGGTGATGACTAAAACTTCCCGAGTGAATTTCTTCTAACACCTTAGCGGCCTTCCCTAGGTAGAGGCAACGAATGAAGGTTTTATAAAAAGATGTTTGGTTCAGGTTCCCCTTCTCGCTCACCACATAGCAAAATGACATCTTGACTATGTTCGTGGGGTCTTAATCCATAAGGCAGCTTAGGATATAGTCAATCCAACACTTAAGACCTTCTCCGATGGCCCAAATCCATAGGAGATTTTTTTATGGTCGGGACATCCAAAATTTACACTTGCATTCCCTTGTGCAAGTTGTTGTAGTCTCGGGATAAATTTTTTGAAAGAAAATATTTTTCTACATTGTCGACTTATCATTTGTGCCAATAATCGAACTCCTCAACTAGGGAGGTGACTTGTGCGCAATATTTTTGCAAGGTCTTGAATATGAGATTTTTTGTAATTTCCATGCTTGCTACCAAGGATTAACATTCATCTTGGTTGTTAGTGATCCAACATTATAGTCTCAGTTGTCCTGCCATGCCACTCAAATGTCTTTTTTCTCTCGGGTACATGATTGGGTTTCCTGACCTCTTCCTTTTTCTTGGGCATCTCAGTGATGGGTGTGTTGTCATTAATGGGCTCAGTGAAGTTGTATTTGGTGATGAAATCAACAAAGCTTTTCATTTTATGATAGTCTCGGATTGGAACCTTACGTCATAAGAGAATAGCTTAACCACCAGTTTGGTGATGTAGTTTCCGAACTCGAGGGCATGAAAGATGAAGTACACCGATTTCTATTTTTTTAATTTATTTTTTCCTTATTTTGCTTGTGGTTTGTTAGTTTTGATTTTGAGGGCTTTTTGTTGGTTTGATGATTAAGTTTTCTTTCATGATTAGTTTGTATTTCGTGCGTTGCACGGGGAATGATTTTTTTGTTTGTTATACACGGATTGCTACTACCTTTCAAGTACAATAAGATCAGTTTATGTACCTAATATACATAAAATATGATATTCTTCTACAAATTATAATCAAACTGATAAATCGTACACAAAAATTAAATATATGAAAAATTAAGAAATACAAAGTAATTCACTTTCATTCATCAATTCAAATAAGAAATCGTATTGTTGACCTCATCCCTAATCAGTGTCCTCCAATCTTCTCTAGACTGATACATATGTGGATGCATTCTCTTCGTACTTTTGACCTCAT
>JAYMTF010005296.1:0-11783 GCA_036897485.1 Pelargonium nanum | reverse complement strand
TGAACGGGTACAAGTTTCACACGCAAGCCCAAGCAGAGTCGCAAGTTGCTTCGAACAATTCAGTTTGTGTGGTTAGTGAAGGTTTCGAGTATTACGGCATTCCTATTACTAGGCAACTAAGATATGGAGAGAGATAGAGAGAGAAAGAGAGAGATAGAAAGATGGAGAAAGAAAAACATGTGTAAGAGGAGAAGGTAGAACACAGAGTTGACAGTAGGTCCAGCACCTGATAAGCAAACCAGATGAGTGGGTAGAAGATAGAAGAATTGAATAGTCTCAATAACTACCGTTCAAGTGATAAGCATTCGGATGAGTGAAGAACGGCAAGCCAAAGCTTGAAACGCTCTCAGGCGAGAGAGATACTTCATTTTTAGCAAAAAGTCTTGTATAAATTTTAAAAGGGTTAATTAACCCAGTGGTTCTTGTACTATCACGAATAGACCAATTTGGCCCCTCTACTTCAAAAATGGACCAAACTAGTCCATGTACTATCATAAAGTGAACTCTGATAGTCCATGCCGTCAGCTTCCATCCAAATGGCCGTTAAATTCGCTGATGTGAAATTTTTTTTGAATAAAAATAATTCGAAAACATAAAATAATTGCACAGTCAGCGCCTACATGACATTTTTTATTTAATAGAAAATTTATTGGACACAAGTCACATTGCGACTGGTGAGTTCAAAATTTTTAATTTAAAATAAATTTACTTTATAAAAATTCATTATTTAAAAAGTCGCCAGAAAATTTATGAAAACACCGAAAAATTCATAAAGTCCCGAAAAATTCATAACATCGTCGGATAATTCATGAAATTGCCGGAAAATTCATAAACTCAACCGAAATTAATAACACTCGGTTTCAATCCAAATTTAAACAAATACAATCCATCAATAAAATTCAAAATTAATCCAATTTTTTTAAAACTAATATATTACAAATCAAAAATAAAAAATACCATGTTTGTACACATCCCACATGTTCCTCACCAATTTCTCTCTCTCCTCCACCTCCTGCAAAATTTGAAACAACAATCAGACCACTAGAGTAATTAATCCATTTTAAAATCATTAAAATTGAAATTTCAAGTTTAAATTTTCAATTTTCGACCATAAATTGACATAATTCCAATACTTGCAAACCTACGTTACCTTTTCCGTCAAAACACCAAAAATGAGATTTTAGATATAAACAATGTACGATTACAAATGCAACACCAAAATGGGACTTTAGATATCAACAATAGACAATTACAAAATTAATCTAGTTACAAATGCAACACCAAAAATGAGAATTTGATATCAACAATTAGGGGATCGGACCGTGATTGAAATTTTACATACCGAACCGCTAATTGTGGTTTTTCAATAATCTGAACCGAGACCGACCAAGAATTTCACATGAACCACTCGTCACTGTTCGGTTAAATTTCCTGTTGGTTACGGTCTTAACTCTTAACCGAGACCGACCGACAAAATGTTTTTAAACTTTTACTTCAAGTGCTAAAGACCAGGTTCAAGCCCATGCACCATGTACTCTTTACTAACAAATTGACCAGTATTTACAAAAGTTTTCTCACACCCCTCTTTGTTCTCTAACTGATGTGGGATTCATATCTTCACCTAAAATCTTTTAGTGGCGGGTCCCACACATATCATATGATGAAACTAATAAAATATGTTCAATTGTTTTTAACTGTTACAGTACCTTTTACTTTTATTTTATATGGCACAAGTTACTATGTAGTGCAGATCTAGTCACCCCAATGGATGGTTGTTACACAGTGCAGACCTTCAAAATTATTTATATACTCTGTATTCGGTTCGTTTCCGAAAATGATAACCGTGAGCCAAACCGAACCGTCATTAATAGGTTCTGTCCAATAATGGACCCAACCGTCCGTCCAACAAATTACTCAATTTCTTCAATTAATCCATGAACTCACAGGAATGAGGTTCCGTAGACGGCCGAGGGAGGAAGTTGTTGGAAAGATCAAGTGTGTGGAGCCTTGAGAGCTTCTCAAGCTCTGGAGGGACTGGAGTCATCCTGTTATGTTGTTGTTCTGCAAGAGCCTGGAAATTATAGTCCACAACACCATAACTGGTTTTAGAAAAGAAGCTAAGAAACAATGACAAAAGCTACTCTGAACTTGCACAATCTGAAGATTTTGAAGACACTATATTAAACACATGCACAAAAGTTGGGGAAATCACGACAGCTGAGGTTATTTCTTGCAATCCTGATTTAATCTCCTTAATTTCAGGATTATCAAGGCCCTGCTATTCTACTTACGCTTAATTTCAGGATTATGTAGAGCTTGTGGTGAATCAAAGTGGAATTTTGTCACAAAAGGTTTGACTCCTAATAAGTTGGAAGTGAGAAGTTTAATTAGGCCAATGTAGTTATAAGTAGATTATAAAGGTTCTTCATGTGTTAATACATAACATATATACTGAGTCACTGACTTCCCATGTTCTATCAAGTCATCAATCAGATTTTTTCTAAATGGGACATGGAATTAGAAATCAACTAAAATGCATAGTAATGAATTAGAAACAAAGTTGATGAATCAAGAAAGTTATCCCAAATGTTTGGTCATCTACCATCTTCTCTAGCTCATCCTTTTGTCTACGCCAAATCCAAAAAAACACGTACATTTAATTTTGAGGAAAGTTCATTATAGTATCAAGATTAAAGAATAATGCATGTACCTGTGGAGCAGTAGTAGAGGTTCCGAACGAGAAATCTTTAGGAAAATCATATCTCTTGATATGATTATAGATTGCGTCATAAACATTTAGTCTCAAAGGTGATGTTTATCATCATGATGATGATGATTCGACCTTTCCTTACAATTGCTGCAAGTAACAACAAAGAGTGAAATCAACAAGCTAGCTTATTGCTACTACAGTCTAATGATATAGCAATACCTCAAGATCAATATAAGAATGAATATATGACAGACCATGAGCTTTGACACAAGAGAAGCTGAGGACCAATGAAGAAACTATACATCAACATATGATCCTAATTAGTAGAATCTGAATATTCATGATGTTGCAGAAGAAGCTTAAGCATTTATGGATACAGAGAGCCAAACTTACTACTATGCACTTGTATTTAAAGATAATAGCCATTTCACTCTTCCAACAACATGCATATATGTTTAGGAAGCATGATTTGGACAGATACAAGATTAACTTAATTCCAAAATAAGATATGCCAGTAACTTAATTCCTTGAATTAGCAAGTATTCACACACAAAGTGGGCATATATCTTGCACAATTTTAAAGAGAACACAATGTTCTTCGTCAATTTACCAAGAAGAATCCAAATGCTAACTTTTTTCTGAAGACACTAAGAATTGAATCTCATGAAAACTTAAGATGGAACCAAAACATTACAATGAAATAAATCAACATAGCCATAGTATGGTGTCAAATATATTCATAATGCCTCCCTAAATTTGTCAAAACACTGACATGAATCAAATCAGAAATATATGAATCCAAACCCTAATTATATGGTAACTATTACTAAACCTTCATCATAACTATAAAAAATTAGAAGAGCCAGTTTAAAGCTCGCTAAAGTAGGAAGCTTTTTCCTCACAAGCAAGTATCAAAGGGCAAACTTATCACTCGCAATCAAAATTTCATCAATAGTTAGAAACTCTACAACCAATTTTCATCATAATTTTGTACTATAAGAAAACCATAACCTAATACATCACTCAGCTCATCCAAAGAAACTTTTTAAAAGAATGCTTCAAACACGGTATATAGGCAACTATACAAGGTGCTACAGATCATAACTCAAGTGAATTGCAAACTCGATTAGATAGCAAAAAACATATAGCAGCCACTCCAGCAAACAGTGCATTGGGAATCAATAGTCACAAATGAACTCTTAATTTCATATCGGCTTCAAAGCCATAACCATCACTACTTCAATGAAAAGTGGAAACCACATCATTTTCTCCACCATCTGACCTTCTCTCAGCTCATTTATATTTAAAACAAACTATTAACAAATGAAGACTTTGCATGTACACTTCCTGTCACAAACTCTTAGTAATAACACCCAATCACAAAAAAAAAACTTATTAAATACTGAAATGATCAATAAAAACACAAGTAGACACTACATTAAGCTCCATGAGGAAGCAACTCAAACAGAATGGCACAACTCAATACTACATTCAACATCAATTTAGAAACAGAAAGAAACAGTCCATGATCATTCTCAGTGATAGCACCAGATCAAAAAGGAAAAAAAAACAATTTAAAAACTGAAATGATCAAACTAAGCACAATAAGACACAAAATTAAGCATGCATGACGACGTAAATCAAACAGAAACGCAATAATAGTAGACTCGCATAACATAATCCGAACTCAATCCGTACAACATTTCAGATCAATTATATAAAACAGAACGAAACACTCCATGATCAAACTCTCGGTACAGAAATCACAAAAAATTAAATTGAAAACTGAAATGATCAAACTAAGCATGAGGATGCAAAATCAAACAGAAAGGCACAACTCAATAACAAGAAAATGCTCCATTTCCGACGGCTCCACGTGGTTTTTCCGACGGCCTTCCGATGACGTGGCTGTAGGAAAAAATTTTCCGGCGGCCACCGCCACGTCATCGGAAGCCGTCGGAAACGTAAAAGAAATTGAATACATTGACTCTTCCTTACTTTCACTTTTCAGAAAAAAAATTCTCTCTCCCTTTTTCCCTATCCCAAACCCTAGCCGAGTCTAGCCTCTCCTTCCTTTGCCGCCGCAGTTCGTGGTCCGCTTCCGGTCCGAGAAGGGTAAGGTACGTTCCCCCCCCCCCTGCCAGACCCGCCCCCCGCCTCTCCGCCTCCGCCTGACAGAGTAGATCTCGTCCGCCGCCAAGGTAAGGACTTTTTTCTCCATCGCTGGTTTATATTGTTAGATCTAGGGTTAGAAATTATATTTTCATATTGTTTGAGTTTGATTTCTGATTTTTAGCATTATTTTGGTTGTAAATCTGGAATGGTTAGGTTATTTTTTTGAATGCTGGAATGGTTAGCTTATTAATGTTAGGATTTTGAGTTTTTTTTTCTTCATTTTGGTTTCATTTAATTTTTTTCGGCCAGATCTGATCTTAGTACATGAACTTTGACTCATACCGGCATTTTGGGCCTCAGACCGGGTTCGGATCTAGCTGGTGCTGGGTTCGGTTTTGGATGGAGATACCTGGACTCAACCTGCTAATTAACGGGTCCGGGTCGGGTCTCGGGTTGAAAGAAAATACTTTTCAGATCTCAAATTGGTCAAAAAATTTAACCCGACCCAACCACACACCTCACTAACCCAACTCGGACCCAACTTTTGACGGGTCAGCCCGCGTGTTTTGCGGGTTTGACCCATATTACTGGTACCAACTTTGAAACAATGTACAATTAGATACATGAACTTTTAATTTGTACAAATAAGTACATGAACATTTCATTTTATACGATTTAGTCAACTATTCTAACGGTGTTAAGTTTATTTACTCATTCTGACTAATTATTTTATTTTATTTTATTTTATAATTATTCTCATTTGTTAATGTGTCATAAAACACATTCCTTTAACATGTGACTGTCACAAACTCTTAATTATATTTTTGTTTATGATTAACTTAACATATTGTTCTAATTTTTTTTTATCACAATAACATATTGTTCTAATGGAATATACCATTTAGTAAATTTTGACAATTTTTTTTAAAACAATGTATTGTGAACATGAATTGATTATATTTTCTTTCTCATGTCATATTTACTTATTTTTAGGGACATGTCATAATTACTCTTTTGTTTATCTATTCATTTTTCAATTATTTTTCATTATATTTTTAATTCATGTTAAAATTTGTTTTATTTTTTCTGATGAATACTTCATATTATGCCTATACTTGTGAACCTCCAACAATTTTTTGACAAAAATATATTAAAGAATTGAAGAAAACTGAAGATTGAATCTTAACTTCATACATTTTCAAAATGCATGATACAGATAAAGAAGCAACCATTAATTTCTGTCATTTTCTTTCCAGAAAAGTCATATATACAGATTAAGTCACATTGTTAACTTAATAACAATGAACGCCAAAGATAGAACTCTAACTAAATCTAACAAGACCATACCAGATCTGCTTATCTTCCTCATCCTTTTTTCCTTCATCTCTTACTATGGCACACCAAAAATGGTGGTGGACCATATTGATGGAGGCCAGATATGAGATTAGGTTATAGATTTAAACACTTTGGAGCAAGTAGCTGATTAGGATTAGGAATTTAAGATAAACAAAATAATTCTCCACGTCACGTCTAGTCAGCATAAGTTAACAATTGAACTAAACACTGTTAAAATTAAATAATCGACTAAATAATTCGAAGTTGAAAGTTTATGCACTTATCTGTACAAATTAAAAGTTTATGTACCTATAACTTGAAGCTTTTGAAAAAAACAGTGTGGGGTTAGTTGATATGGGAGTAGGTGTACTTTTGGTATTTTTAAATTGATTTTTACAAAATGATGTTGTTATTATGGTGTATATTTTTTATTTTTTAATTTGGTATTGTAGCTTAATTGGTATTTTTTTTTCTTTGATTTGGGTTTGCAAAAGTTTGGGTTGGGTTGGAGCTGGTTTGTGCATTGGAGCAGGACGTTTGTTTGTGCTTTTGCTTTGGAGTGAGGTACAACCTTATTTTTTTGTTCTTAGTTATTGGTGAATAATTGTATGCATGTAACATGTTTATGTGATCCTTCAGAGTTAATTAATATTTGTTTGACGTGATAGTGATATATAATGAATTAAAAAAATGTAATATTTTGAATTGATTAGTATGTGTATATTCCATAAAATAAAATAAAAATTAGTATGTGTATATTCAATAATAGTAAATGCATGCTCAATAATAGTATAAATTTAAGGACATTAGCTCAATTTTGTGGTTGAACTTTAAGCAAAAAGCCAAAGCGATGGCTTAACTTTCAAAAGTGACAAACTAGTGGTTGAACATTTAAAAAATTAAACAAACTAGTAGCTACTGTTAGATATCAGTTAACTTTAACTGTTATTTGTTAATTTGATGTCATTAACCAATGTTTACTAATTTTGACCAATCAAATTTTTTATATAAAAAAATAGTATTCGCATGTTCGCTTTATACAAAAAATTAACTTAATGTGTTTTTTTAGTGACACGATTATTAATTTAAATTTAAAAAAAAAATGGTACATGCAAAATTAAAAAAAATAGTCATGTTTTAACTAAAATAACTTAATTAATAAATACTTAAGAGAAACATGATTATGGGTTTATTTTGACAAATACATATTCTTACGACGGTTTCAATATTTTTATTCGATTCAAGAAAAAATATTTCAAAAATAAAATTTTAGAATAAATAAATTTTTCATTAAATTTTTTGGTATACGAATATAATTATTTTAAAAAAAAAATGTACTCATATTCACGTGTTTCTTAGTTATGGCAATTTTTACAAATTATGAATTTGATTTCTTTGAGTTAAAAAATAAAATTTACTAAAAAAAAAATCAATTTTGTACGTAAACATGCATCATTTTTTAAAAATTAAATTAATAATTGTGTAAGTTGAAAAAAATCACAAAAAAAACACGTTAAAAGCGAACAAGCAAGCACTAAGTTATAAAAAATATTTTTTGCAAAGAAAAAATAAAACAACGACAAAATTGACGAGTCAATTATGTCACATCCGCAATTAACAGTTAAAGTTAACTGATATTTAATGGTAGCCACTAGTTTGTTTAACTTTTGAAATGTTCAACCACTAGATTGTCATTTTTGAAAGTTCAGCCACCACTTTTACTTTTTGCTCAAAGTTCTGCCATCAAATTGAGCTAAAGTCCTAAATTAAATACCTTAAGAAAATTATTATTAAATTTTTTGTTTAGTATTATGTAAATATAATAAAAATTAATATAGTTAATAATCAATATTGAATATTATGTAAATACATTAATTTTTTTTTAAAGTAACTTTTATATTAATTATAAACCAAACATCACAAATATAAAATAGTTTACCCACTCCTCTAAGTCTGACATAGAACAGGATGATCTAGCCGAAACATAAGTCACCTAATTCGCAGACTTACTAATAAAACCAAAATATATATTAGCTTTATGCTCAACAAGATTCAAGGTATCGCTCATAATCAAACCAAAGACACTAGTTTTATCCTCTCATTCAATCTGCACAACTTCTACGACTTGAGATGCATCTACCACAAAACCACTTCCAACAAAGAAAGACAAAACAAAACTTCAAACACAGGAAGACAAAACTAAACTTCCAACAAGGAAAAACAAACCGCAAACTCCATCAAGGGAGTAAAAACAAAATATAAAGCCGATATAACAGCTAAAACAACTAAGCAGTTTAAGATAGAATAACATTAAAAAAACTAATTTATTCGTAGTAAACATACTCTCACAAACTAACCAATAATGAAGGCGAAAATATATTGAATCTTTAATGTGTAAGAACATAGACTTAATATTACTATATACTTGAAAATTAATATAGTTAATAATGAAATTGAGAAAAAAAATTAATAAAAAAATATTTCAATTTGAGTTTATGGACTAGTAAATGTAATGAATAATAAATAGAGACTAAATATTAGCGATTTGTTTTTAAAGTACTTTAGAGAATAAAACTTAACACTCACTCACTCAGTGTACTTCATGAAAAAGAATGGTTGAATTTGAATAAAAAATAGTTGAATTTGAATTTTTTATTTAGCAAATGTAAAGACTAATTGAATATATGTAATGATTAATATTGATACATGTATATGTGCATTTGCTAGTTGTACCGCATGTACTATTTTTGTGCAATTTTTATGCATGTATTGTTTTGCATGTTTGTTTTTAAGCAATTTGTTTTGTATAAATGCGTTTTTGTGTCGTATGCAATATATATGTTTAGTAATGAAATGGTTATGCATGCCAATATGTTTGGGAACTGTAGTTGGTAAGCTGTGACAATTTGGAATTGAATTTGAAGTTTGAGTGTCCCAGCTTGGCTAGGTTGTATTACTTTACTATATAGAAGTGTGTGTTTTTTTGCAGGATGTAATGTATCAAAATTTTGGAAAAACACTAATTTATGGCGAAAACTCTGCCAAAATTTCGGCAGAATTATTGCTATATTAATTGAGAAATAAACAAATTAAAAAATAGAATGTCAATATCTTAGTATTCGTTCAATAACATTCTCATGATGCAAAGTGAGAAGTTAATGAACTGTCCAAGTTGGACAGTTTGAGTACGTATTTATCACGATTTCTACTATATACATTGTTTCAGACGCTTTTGGTATATAAAGTAAATATTTCGGTTTTGTTTTCCTTCTTTCTATTCTTGGTGTACACATGGAGAATCGACTTGTTTTTGTGTTTAATTGTACAAAACTCACCGACTTTTCCGTACTTTGAGAATTGAGGTGAAACTCCGCCGAAATTTATACTTTTAGTGCCCTAGTATGAATGTATAAATAAAGTGGTGCGTGGTTGGTCGTACTTGAATGAGTTAGGTTCTTTCCTTGTAGTTGGGTGTTAGAATTTAAAATGAATGTGATCAAGTATTAAAACGTTTATGTTTAACCCTTAAACAATTGCTTATATTAAAAGACGCGTATAATGGATCGAAGTTGGATGTACAACAGATGATTTCCTAAGCGATGATTTTGTGAATGAGTGAATATTTTTGTGATGTATGCGCTCTCTAAACCGCGATATTTGAACGACTCAAAGAGTAGGTGTCCGCGTATAAAGTATTGTAATCACAAGTTCTGTGAACCAAATGATACAACAGTTCACTTGTTAAGATATGGATTTGTCCCTAATTATAGTCAGTGGGTACACCAAGACGAGCTGTACATTGTTTGGGACCCTTTTGTGTTTCAGAACGTTCACCAACCCTCAATTGTGCCAATACCTTTTATGTGTCCTCCAGCACCCTTCTTTTCTCTGCCAATGCCGGTTATGAATTAGGCAGAGCTGGTTGTGGATATGTGACAGATGATGCATTATATAGGTGGGTCAGCATATAATTTGACTTCAGAAGTAGTAGAAAAAGAACCAAATAATGAAGAAAAAGTGTTTTATGAGCTCTAGAATGTGTTAGACGAAGAAATGTATTCTGGGTGTGAGAATGAGTCGTTGATGTCTATTATGGCTAAACTTATGAGTTTTAAGTCTGATCATTTAGTATCAGAAAGAGGTTACAACACTCTTTTGGAATTGTTTAGGGACGTATTACCTACGAACCATAAACTCTTGTAAACAACTTCTATGAAACTAAGAAGTTGATGAAACTCATGAAAGGTCTTGGTTTGCTGGTACAGAAAATTGATTGTTGCCTTTGTGGTTGTATGTTGTATTGGAAAGAAGATAATGATCTAGAGGCATGTAAAGTTTGTAATCATTCTCGATTCAAGAATAACTTTGTTCATTCTCGCTCACGGTCAGCTAGGGCTAGTGGGTCAGCCTCCTGCTAGTGGAGAACCCACCGAGTGGAAGAAAACGTGTTCCGTGTAAAAAATGTTATACTTTTCAATTGGCCCTAGATTAAAGAGATTGTATTACAAGCGTGCCCTTATTTACTACAAGAAAATTCCGTCGTTTCGACGACCTATTTTTCGACGTCTTTTCCGACGACAAACACTTTTTTCTTTGGAAAAATAAATGGGGGAAGTTTTGCCACCTAAATTTTCCTTTTCCGACAGATTTCTCGACGACCTTGGCGTCAGAAAAATTTTCCAACCAATTTTCCGACATTGAGACACGCTATCTCATCATCTGAAGCAGATAAATTAAGTCGCTCAATTCCATGTTGGTAAGAGTTGTTGCGTTGTTCTTGCTGTTCCCGTCAACGTTCCCTCACAGCTTGGGAATTGGATGGTACTCTCTTATTTCGTCACACATAGCTACCAAACATTCCACTGTAGCCTGCAGCTGTGCGTTTGGAGACGAGGAGTTGCCCTCACCTGCAGATGACGAGCCTGAAGATCGTGCATGCGTACGTCTTCCAATGGAATCTAAACCAGCGGTGTCACCGTAATACTCAGCGGCTGTACGACCGAGTCCGAAGACTCGTCTCTTCCGGTTAGGCCCACCCGACGCTTCAAGATATGCGTAGTAAGAGTTTTCCAACCGATCTCTGCCACTGGCTAAGTTCATGATCTCCTCGTACCTATCCCGAAATTTCAAATTTGTAACGATGATTATTTATACAATAATATAAATTGTTAATGAAGACATATGTAATGATGAACTCAAAAGTGATAAGAAATTATACCGCAATCTGCTGTGATCTCGGAGTCACATAGGTGTTATCTCTGCGACGGTGCATCCGCCGAAACACGTCATCGGGCGTAGGCGGAACACCGTCCTTTACCTATGAAAACTCAAGCATTATTACATAATATTAAAAGTTTAATGAAAATATGACATGTACACATGACAGTAAAAATAAATAAATAATCATTACCATTCCGACGGCGTGATTAATAGCAGAAAGGGATCCCCTACATGGGTAGGAAGAGCCGGAGCATCCAAATTCCCACCTCGACGATTACGTCGTGCCTTTTCCCACTTAGTGTTGTAGTCCACGTCTTCCCACATAAGCTTCCAGTGGTCTAATATGTCACCCTTCACCCATTTTGTTGGGTTCGATGGGTTCTTTGTCTTCTTCGGGTTACAG
>JAYMTF010005295.1:0-11784 GCA_036897485.1 Pelargonium nanum | reverse complement strand
CTCTCGTATTTCGTGACTCTAAAGCGTTATAGGTTTTTGTCGACTTTTTTACCATAAATAAATGTATTTTCTCTTGTTCTGTTAAGACTTAAGTGGACTAGAAGAGACTGAGAATTGGTTAATAAAAAAAAGAAGAGACTGAGAATCGGAGATGGCAAGTAGTCTGTGGAGTCGATCGGTGAAGCACAGTCCCGCCGCCGCCGGCGGTTATGGTTTTTCCGGCCAACTACGACCCATTCACGGTGGTAGCAACTGTCGTTTTGGTTCCAAACGACCGGCCACAAATGGTTCTCTTCGAGCTTCATCACCAAATGTCCCACCTTTGCCTTGCTCTGCTTCTTCCTCAACCGTCGCCACCGCGAATCGACCACTGCCGCCTCCATCTCCGCCGTCCGATTTGGCTACGTCACCGGTACCGCTGCTCCTCATACCGCCGATCCTCGTGAACAAGGACGAGTACCAAGTCGGCGAGAACGAAGAAGTTCCGTACATTTTCTACTCGCCGTCGAAGAAGGAGATCGTGACCGTCGAGAAGAACCAGAGCTCATGGCGGAGGGACGAGATCCGCGACGCTTATTGGGTCGGGTCATCGAAGGGATGGGTCATGTTCATGAACCGCAACGACTGCAACCTCTACCTCTGCAATCCCTTTTCCCCTCACACCTCTCCCATAATCCCTCTCCCTCCGATCGAAACTCTCCCCTGCGTAGGCTCCCGCCACTTCCGCCGCCGTAGATTGGAGCCGGGGATGTAACCTCGCATTGGCCGTTTGTAGACTCGGAGACAGTAGTTGGACTCGACTAGATGGGATGCTTTACTCAGAAATTACATTCTCAAGACATGACAATTCATGTCTATATACTCGGAATTGCAATAATTTTGAAATGAAATCATGGAACTCGAGCAATCCAAAATCTCCCGAATGGAATATGATTATCAGTTTGAATCCTAGTTCTTTTGTAATAGAGTATATGGTGGAGTCTGCAACAGAGCCCGGCAATCTCCTAGTAGTTGGGACTTCTGATGGTAACAAAGTAATGGAAGTGTATAAGGTGGATACCGCAAAAAAAGCTCACAAGAAAGTGAAGTCTCTAGACGATCAAGCATTGTTTGTTGGGGACTTCAGCGAGACAATGTTGGTTCCTGCCAGTGAGCTTCCACCTGAATTGAAGCCAAACTGTATTTACTTCACCGATTTTGACTATTTTCACATGGGCCTCTTTGATTTGGAGAAGAGGGTTGCGAATTACCAATTTGAAGGTCTTAATCTTGATCTTTCTCTTGAGAAGGAAAAGTGGCATGACTATTGTGAAAGACCGGAATTTAGAAAGAAAGGTGAAGGATGGCCTGTTTGGGTTATGCCTAATCCTTGGTAGTAATACTAATAGAGTTTCAACTAGTATTATAGTAGATTAGTAGTAGTAGTTTCCACCCTTTATGATCTTCATTTTGCTCTAAATTATGTAAGTTTTTAACATTGATTAGCTTATATTATATATGCATCCCCTCTTTTGAATTGGAAAACTTGATTTGCTTGTGCATCTTATCATAAAGAATAGTGTATTGAGGTTGATTTGTCATGAACATTAGTTTATCTATTTGACTGGATTAGAATCCATGGCTTGCAATTTAGTGATAGTAGAAACAATAGCAATGTTGTGAACATGTTATATTACTGTCCTTGATGAGGCATGCCCTTCGTTATAGCTAGGCATCTGATAGTTCACTTGCCTCGGAATCTTCCTAATAACAAGAATGGACATAGTCCTCGAAGAGGCATGCCTTTCGTTATAGAATGATACACGAGTACTTGCATAATTCAGATCGTGATCAGTGGAACTTGTTTTTAGATAATTAAGAGATGAAACTTGGTCCCGAACTTTGATTTTGTTAGGTTGTTCCAATGGACTTCAGTTGAATTGTTTTTGGTTAAGCCCTTTTGTAGCTTGATATGTAGATCTCTTTATGTGCTGTTTTGTGTATCTTTTGTTATTTCTTGAGCAGGACTTGTGCATAAATCAGCAGCATCTCCTGGCACCACCAGTGCTCGTTCCTTGCCAACTTCCCGAACAGCAGGGACCGAGGCAGAAAATGATGCAATCGCCTCAGCGTCTCCTAGCTCAGCAGCTGTTCGGGCAATCTGCAATAGTGCAATGCAAGGACTAGGACAGGTGTTTCTTTTTACTTACATTATGGTCTCTGATTTTGAATATGCAACTTCATGCTTCAACTTAATTTTCTAGGGATGTTTATATTGACTTTAACATGAGTAACATCTTGCTTAAATAGCTTCAACTTCATGATTTTTGTACAAAAGTGAGCAAATCAAGAAGACTTGTAGTAGAATTGATAACTTCTCACAGCTTCCCACAAATGCTTAGGAATTTTTTTGTTTTATTAATGTATCACATACATATTATTTATTCATATAATGATTAATGTTATAATATGAAACCAAGCTATTGTATAATCAAGCTTTAAACAAAGATTTCAAATTATAAGGTGCTATGATATTGGAACTTCCATCCCACATCAACTCTGATAATTGTTTGTAAACTTGTTCACTTGGATGGTATGAGTCAAAGAACACATATTCTTTTGGATTTTCACATAACTCATAGTCCTTAGAAACTGGTCTCTTCCCTCCACAACTGTATATTCCATTGTATAGACCACTCCCACAACATGCCTTGGAAGCTTCCTTAAAACCTTCAAAACAACATAGTTTGTCAAGAAATTTAATGAAACTATAAAATGGCCTCTCAATTAGGTCAATGGCAAGGGTTTTAATGTGTTATCATGTAAAATGGTAGAACTGGCAAACGGACCAACGTGTGATTGGTCATTAATGATCCGAGTACTATCCAACAATTTTGACCCCGGGCCCAACTGTCGCCAAACCCATTTGGGTTTGAGCCCTTGTGGGCTTAGCCCGAGTCCAATTTTTGGCTAACTAAAAGTGATTTGATAAGCATATTTGTGTAAATTTTAGCTCTACTCGTTGGTCCATTTACCCGCTTTACTCAGTTGCGATGGTCAGACAATAGCAATGACAATACTGTCAACGGTTGTCTCGACCGTTGACATAGCCTATAACAATGTTTTTTCATCTATGACAATGAAATTTCATTGTTATTGTAATAGAGATGGCAAGTTGTACAAATCCAATTTGCACTAGGTTTGGGTTGTATAAAATAGACTCAGAAAAATCTTGAGTCAGGTCGAGTCGGGCAAACCCACATGTTTTAAAACCTGAAATCATCTACAACCCTTTTGAGCCAGGCTCGGATCAAGCTTTTTATACCCAAAAACGAATTGTCAGTTCTATGTTATGAGGAGAATTTATAGGTCAAGTATACTAACCATATTTTGAAGGGTTGTTTATGATCTGGCTAGAATAGAAGTGGAAGTCAAAAAGTGAGTATTTGAATCCTTTGAGTTGAGCCTCTAGGGTTTTGAGGAGTTGAGGAAGAGCATTGTTGTGGAGTGTTAATAGCTCAGAGCCTTCAGCTACCAATTTGCCACCATCATTGTCTGATTGTAGCTTGAGGCTTGGTATTTTATCCAATGGTGCCATGGTGATGAACACAAATTTCCTCCCTCCTCTTTTGTGTACTCCCTGCAAGATCATCAAATTAGATTATGCCTAGAAAATACAAAACAAAATGTTTCGATTGACGTGCATGACAAGTAATGTTTGTAATACCGAACTAGGGTTCTATCATTTTGATTGACAGTCACATTAACCACTTTTTGTTGACACATATAGTTGTTACACGTTCGGGGTCCATTACATGTTTTATGACGCAAATATGGACTCTCGACTCTAATTATCTAATGCCTATAGACTATGTAATAGTTTTAATACGTTTGGTTAATACGGTCTCTCATTTTTTACTTTTTATGCAGCGCAAGTACGCTAATTGAGTTAAGTTGGATCGGTCAGACGAGTTTATATGATACAGTTACAAACGATAAAAGAATTTAGATAGTACTTACTTTGATGACCTCTGTGAAATTGCGCAACACCAAATCGACATATTCTACTTTAGAGACAGATCGAAAGATTGCGGAGTTAGTCAATATTGGCTCAAGGTAATCGTTGCCTCCAATGCTAAACATGTAAACAGCGTTAGAAATGACTGTTTTGGCCTTCTTTGCACTTCCTAGTTTGTGCTTCAGCTCCTTCTCTACTTTGTAGAAGTATTTAAGCTGCATGTGAAGGTCTATCACCTGAGAATCAACAAAATATAGAGTTGAAAGTTAGGATCCGAATAAGCAAACATTCAAAACCTGACTGTATTTTTACGATTTTTGGGTGACATAAAATAGACCCGACTAAATTTTTGACCAAATGAGTACAACAGACAAATACTCACAACCCGCAAACTTGCATTTAAAACTAAAACCGAGTCTCTTTTGAACCGGGTTAAGTATATTCCACCTAACCCAAAAATTTCAATCTGAAACTCGAATTCCCACGTCTAACTTGACACTACGAGAAAAAAAATATGATTTTTGGGTGGCATAAAATAGACCCGACTAAATTTTTGACCAAATGAGTACAACAGACAAATACTCACAGACCTGCAAACTTGCATCTAAAACTAAACCCGAGTCTCTTTTGAACCGGGTTAAGTATATTCCACCTAACCCCAAAAATTCCAATCTGAAACTCGAATTCCCACGTCTAACTTGACACTACGAGAAAAAAAAAAATATGCATCCAACCCATACCCCATGTCAATTCGGTTAAGTCTTGTCAACCTGAACGCGAAAATCTAACCCGAAATTCAAATTCTCAGCTCTAATTAAAGCATACATGATAATGTGTTAGTGACTCACAAATCCTTCATGGGTTCCAACAAGTGCACCTCCTCCACCGGATGCAAAATTTGTGCCATGACTAAAGTCATGGTCTCCGGGTTGAAGATATGCTCCGATCAATGGTAGCTCAGCATATTCAGCTGAAAAAAAATAAATAAGTAGAAACTTCAAATAAATGAATAGTACTAAAACTTTAAAAAAATAAAATTTGATGTGAATCATTAATACTAATTACCAATAAAATCAGGAATTAGCCGGCCATCGGAAAATCTTCCGGTGGGTTTTTTGAAGAATGATTCACCGTATGGCCTAAAATCAGCTTGGTAATCGGTAGTGGTATTGATGTAATTATTGTTTCCGGGATCGTAAAGTGAATCTCCGAACACAAATAAGGCGGCGGAGCGGTGGTTTTGTTTTTCCGGCGATGGTTCATGAGCTCTGGCTGGTACCACACCAAGTAGTACAGCACAAGAACACAACAAGAGAACAAAACAATTCATTTTCAAGTTGCAACTTGTAATGTCTAATTATTGTATCTACAAATCTTATCTTCAATTGGGCTTCATTTCGGTGTTTTATATAGACTTTCCATGTATTGAAATTTGAAATGCATATAATTTATTTTTTTGAAATGCTTTTTTTTTTTTTTTTGAAATGCATATAATTTTTATATTATATTTGAGACAAGTATCTTTTAGGTGAATGAACTTTGGTGAAATGTACACATAGATCATTTTTGACAATTTTTGTACAAATATGTGCATGAACTTTCAATTTTGAACAATTAAGTCAAATTCAATAACGTTGTTAACTATTTCCGTTAAAAATTGTAACTTTTTTTATGATGTGAAACAAGACGTGTGTAATTGCGATAACATGTCACCTTTGAAAATAAATAAATAAAGCGTCATTTGTCAAATGATTATTGATTAAATTATTTTTTTCTCTCCGTGTCAATTCTGATTACTTTTTTATAGTGTGTCAATCAATTATTTAATTTAGGTGGAGTTGTGAATTTGAATTCAAATACGTGAGCAGCTGAAATTCATGAGCAATTTGACTAAAATATGATCCAATCCCATTTGACCAAATTTGAATCGAATTGGATATATCTGCTCATTTTACACTAAAAAGGCGAACTTAATCCAATTTGATCCGGTTCGAAACCCTTTCGGATAAGATTTGATCGGGTTAATCTTTTCGATCCAAAATCTGAATTGTCACACCTATATCCAAGTATATAACTCGTCTCATTCTCAAATCTTTAATTAATTAGTTACAATACTAGTTGATTGAGCTGAATTATTATTTAGAGAACTTTTGCGTCCGTGTAACTTCTGTAGCAACTAGAGACAATTTTCAAAATTTTCGAACTAATATTCCACATAAATTATATATTTATCAGGGCTTGTTGCATTACTTTTTGAAAGAAAAAATGCATACAAAAAGAAGAAGAAGAAGAAACAGTGGGGAAGAAGATGGGTGTAGAGATATAAAAAAATTAATTGATTTTTAATAATTAATTGACATATGACTCTTACATTATTTAAATATTTTGTGCACAAAAATGACACATCATCAATGTCCATGTCATGCTCGGCATCTTAAAAATGAAAAATAAACTGCTACATAATTATTTTTAACGGAAAAGTTAACACTGTTAGTGAATTTGACTTAATTGTTCAAAACTGAAAGTTCATACTTATTTGTACAAAGTTTGTTAAAAGTGACCTATTTGTACATTTCATCAAAGTTCATGTACCTAAAATGTGTTTGTCTCATTATAGTTTATATATATAAGTTCGTGTATTGTATTTTCATGCGAGTGAAAACGACTAAACTTGTTAACATAAAAGTTTGTTTCCATTGTTTTAAAAAGTTGATAAAATAATAAAATATTAAAAGAATCACATGCTTACAAAGAAATCATACAAAATATGACGATAAGATTTAATATAACACTAGCTCACATGGAACGACAACATCTCGACACATACGATACTACTATCCTCTTAGCAAAAATAGAAAATACATCAGCTAATATGAAAATACATTCATTGCCTACAAAATTGAGAATATACCAAAATAGTGCAAAATTTATTAATGTAGTATACTTAAGGTTTGAAATTTGGGTTTGAATTTCTTGTTAATGTTTGTTTGTTGGTCCAAATTGAGCTAAACATGAAAGAGACCAGGCGGCTAGCTGTGTTTTTTATTGAATAAATATTGATATATTTTTTTAACAAAATAAATAGTTATATCTTGATTGTATTATATGAGCTAAAATTATATATTAATATCAAGCCATATCCATATGCTAATAAATTGAACTTTATAAAGTGTTATTAATTAAAGAAATATTCTTTTCGAAGAAAAAATAAAATAAAATCGGCTAGCAAAAATAGAAAATAGGAATTTGTGACTTTTACAAAGAATATTTTTTTCTTTTGGACGAAGAAATTGTTTTTAATTAGTTTTAATAATCATTTTTTCCAATTTTGTCTTAAGTCAAGGCCAATATAGTTTTTTTTTTTATAGAAAATTACTTACTTCTTTTAAACGAATAAATATGGATTTTGTGAAAGATATGGATAGTATCCTTGACTTTGATTCATCTTAGCTAGGCTAATAATATGTTATTGTTTTCTATGCTTTATTATAATAAATATAATTTGGAGGGGACAACAAAGTAAAGAAAGTGTTCTCTATAAATATGTATTGCTATTTCAAGTCATGTTGACTCAGCCTATAAAAGTAAAGAAAGTGAATTACAAACTATATGAACTTATAATATTATTATTATGATTATGAAACTCTAATAAACACATTTCAAATTAACATGTATAGTTCACTGAAACAAATGAAGTGTATAGTATGCTTATTCAAGATAGTATAATAAAATACTATGACATTTTCAAGAATTTACACAAGAAATTCCAATGAAATCCCAAGATTGAAAAAATATTATAGAGGTCAAAAATAGAAGGAAAAAAAAAAGAGGATAATTAAGTATATAAAAAAGTCCTATTCTTATGGGCTTTGGAATAGTGCCCTAAAATTGTAGGGTCCCAAACCATGAGAGATAGGCCCACTCCACATATGATCTGCAAGTTGCTTGTAGGCCTTTTCAGTGAGATGGACTGAGTCCCAAAACAAATATTCATTAGGGTTTTCACAAAGCTCAAACTTCTTCACTATCCTCTTCCCTCCACAGCTAAACACTCCTCTGAACTTGCCTGTCCCACAACATGCTGTCTTGCCTTCCTTGAAACCTTCATCAAATCAACAACACAATTAAGAAAATAAAACCTCCTTCGCCCGCTCGAATTCGGGTAAAAACACAAACAACGACAAGTATGAGGACTAGAACCAGCGACCTGGTAGTTATTAAGTAGAGCATTGGGCTCGAATCTTAATGGGTCTGGAAAAAAACGCATGTTTACCGATCTCTACTTTTTTGGGCTTGGATGGGCTAGTGAAGGCTCATGACTCATTTTAGTCTAAATTGGGCCAAGATGGGCTCGATATTATCAAATCAAATTAGTGATAGCTCGCGTCTATTTGAAATATGTAAAAAGGTTAAAAGTAAACAATTTGTACCATATTTGGAGGGTTGGTTCATCCTCAACTTGATGTTGCTGTTTATATCATAGAGTGAATACTTGAACCCCTTTAAGTTGTTGCTTAGCTTAGCCAAAAGTTTGGACAAAGCTTCATTGTGTAGATTTGATAGTGTCAAGCCTTCTTCCAAGCACCTACCATTGTTGCTTGGTCTAATCAATCGGATGCTTGGAATACAACCAAAATTGGGAACATTGATGAACCCGAATTTTCTTCCCCCGCTTTTGTATATTTTCTGCAAATTCGACAAGTAACAAGTTGTTACGCGTGTTTCAGAAAGAATTGTCGCTAACATGTCTCATAATGTATATATATTAAAAATAAAAAGTGGTGCTTACTTTGAGAGTGGTTGTCAAATTGCCAATGACCATGCCAACATATTCAGAATTTGAGTAGGATTTTAGTATTGTGGAGTTGGTCAAGAAAGGGCTCATGTAGTCATTGGTTCCAATACTAAACATGAAAACAGCTTTTGACAATGCCTTCTTGGCTTCACTTTTGCCCAATTTGTGTATAAACCAAGTCTCTACCTTCTTGTAGTTCCTCACTTGTGTTTTTAGATCAATTACCTAAACACCAAAAATGATATTATTTGTAACTTGCATTTCATGATAAATATTTAGAACAAACAACAAATAAATTTCATATACTTAACTATATTTGCAGATAACTCGTAACACATAAATAAAATCGTGAATAACTCTTATTATTTTCAGTTTTTAGGAAGTAAATATAGATATATGCAAATTGATATAAGTATAAGGTATTTATTTGAAAGTTTCCTAAAATTTTATTTATATAAACAGACTTATAGTCAACGTTTTGAAAACTTTATTGAAGATCAAATCGGTCTTATAATGAGATCACCAAGTCGACAAATTTGACCAATCGGAGCACTCATGTGAAGTTGTTTTCAATAAATAACTATGTAACTCAATTTTAACTTATTCAGCCATTGTGTTCACCAGTAATAATTTTATTTCTACTTGTTCATAGATCATTTATACGATTGAATTAGTATAATCGTTTCATTTTACTAAATGTTTACCATCGAGTTAAGGTTCAAAATCTCACTAAAAAATAAAAAAGCATTCCTCCAACAAGTTCACAACCACACATATCATAAGCTCATACACACACATGTACATGAAGAATTCAAGATTCAATCATTTCTTGAGTTTCATTTTCCTCTTTGGCAAACAAAATGGTTAAAAGCACTTATAGAGATTTCAATTGGGTCCACAAAACAAACTATAGTGAGTATGTGATGTGAATGTGTGAATGTGAAATGCTATGATTAACCTTTTGGCCCTTTCTTGATGTTTGACAAATGACTAATCAGGTTTCCACATGAGAACCTTGTGGGCCCCACATTAGGTGCATCCAGCCCATTAAAGTAATTATTGACTCTTAACTCTCTCAAAACCTTGACATCATTTTTTATCCCTTAATCATTTATATATTTCCGTAACGTGCACAAATAAATACACAAATTACGATGTTCTTAGTTGACTTATTTATTGAGTTGAAGCTTACATTTATAAGGCAATATGCGAATCGGATGACACATGTGTAAAGGGCCTTGCATGCAAAATGTACAGTTTTGACTGATCAATCACCTATTTTTTGAGAAACGCTTAATCTAAATCCGACCAAAAAACTGGTCAGATCCATTTTATATGATTTGAACTAAAAAAAATTAGGTTGAGTTTCGGATGTCCGAGAGGAAAGTCTAAATTTTCAGCTCTAGTTACTGCCATGCACCCGAAAATCGACCTACACACACGATTTCGAGGCGCAACATAGACAAGATAGATTCCCAGGTCTGCAAGCTGAGTTTAAGCTAGACCTTTCCAATCCGACTTGAAACTCAGGATCCTCAATTTCAGTATGAATTAAGTTACTAGTGAAGACATTAATTAACATGATAAAGCTATTTTTGTACATAAAAGTAATAACAAAAAGTACCAAGCCACCATAAAAAATAAAAACAAAAACAAATAGAGAATCATATATTAAAACAAAATGTTAAGAAATTAGCATGGAAGTGTTTGTGTACGTACATCTCCTTGAAAAGTCTGAACAAGAACACCAGCTCCAGCAGATGCAAAATTGGCTCCATTGTTGAATTCATGAAACCCAGGTTGCAGAAATGGAGTTATCAATGACTTGTTTGCATGTTCAGCTATAAAAAAATAATTAATTAAATTAAAAAATTAGACCAAAAAATTATTTAATTTATATTGGAATATTTGTTAGCATTAGCTAACCAAATGCATTACAACAAGCAAGAAAATGACATAAACAACAGATTGCCAAATCTTACCAAGAAAATCTGATATCAACCGGCCGTCGGAGAACCGACCGGTCGGAAACTTGAAGTAGGTCTCTCCGTACGGCCGGAAATTTGCTTGGTCCAAGGTAGTGGTGTTTATGTAATTATTGTTGCCGGCGTCCAAGAACGAGTCGCCGAAGATGAAGAAGGGGACAGTCGGTTTCTTTGTCTCCGGCGAACCGGGTTTAGCTCCGGCAGCTATTGAAACAAAGAAGATGGAGATGAGGAAGAGAGAGCTTAGCTTTGTTATTGCCATGGTTGAACTCATGGACTTTTTTTTTTTTGGTATTGAAATTTTTATATATATAGCTTATAATGTAATGTAATGTGTATTAATTAACAAATATTGAATCTAGGCTATAGCAATAACTATAAGGCTATAAATATTTATACTAATAGTTGGGTTGTGCATGTTTCATACATGAAATTTTTTATTTACGTCAGTTTATCTTTAGACTATTATAGGATTTCGGTTCTGCTAAATTAACACTATAAAATAATTTAATAATTAATGATGTCAACTAATTTGCCGTAAAAGTAAAGAATTCTAACAACATAATCTACTTCGTTCAAAATCTGGATAGTTCGATGAATAAATTGGGATATACTTAGTTTAAGAAAACGAATTTTCCATATGAAAGTCTTTTTTTTTTTTGTTAATTTGTAATTAACTTATTAATTAGGGTATGGAATGAGAATTAGGCAAGTTATAATTTGAATTTTGAGATGTGGAGATTAGAGAAGAATATGGAAATGAGAAAAAGACAAGATGTGGACAATATTTTATGAGGTTGAAGGAGGATGTGACCCCAACAAAGTTGGCATATGTAAACTCATGACATTATTGATCCAAAACATTAAAATTATTCCAGCTAAAAATGTGTGAAGTATTTTTTTTGTCTAAACCATGAGGTTTTTGAGCGGGCCCGCAAATTCGCGGTTGGCACCTTTAAGCCGTTCTACCACACCCAGACTAATCCTCATTCGAGCCGGGTAGGACC
>JAYMTF010005294.1:0-11787 GCA_036897485.1 Pelargonium nanum | reverse complement strand
CTTATTAGCGGGCCGCCGCCCGCCCGCCATTTTTGGGATTACCGGCAATCCATCAATCATAAATTCATAATAACTATCTGATCTGCTTCCTGAGGGAACTGCACATGCAGAAACAAGTGAAAAGCATGTGTATAAGTTGCATGTTTGGGGCATTTTGCTCATCTAGCCAATCTATGCATATTGTGCTTTCAATTCTTCCTAACAACATGTCTCAATACAAAATTTTCTTCTTTTGGGCATGGCATTAACATCTTGGTAACTCAAAAAATGTGAAGTGAATAGAAAAAAATCTGACATGTGTGTTGGATTGATTTGACAGTGAACCAAGGTTTGGCTACTCTGGCTTTCTTTGGAGTTGGGGTGAATCTGGTGCTGTTCCTGACAAGGGTTTTGCAGCAAAACAATGCTGAAGCTGCAAATAGTGTGAGCAAATGGACTGGAACTGTCTATATCTTCTCTCTTGTGGGTGCTTTTCTCAGTGACTCCTATTGGGGAAGATACAAGACTTGTGCCATATTTCAGGTCATCTTTGTCATTGTAAGTACCCATAAAACCATGTATCACCATTTGCTTTCACATTCCTAAACCAAACAGATAATGGGGATTTAGCTAATGGTCTTTTCTGATATTTTCAGGGTTTGGCATCACTCTCACTAACATCATACCTATTCCTAATCAGACCGAAAGGTTGCGGAAATGAACTCACTCCCTGCGGGACACATTCGAGCTTGGAGATGGGATTGTTTTACCTCTCCATTTACCTGGTTGCATTGGGGAATGGAGGCTACCAGCCTAATATTGCTACCTTTGGAGCTGACCAGTTCGATGAGGAGGACCCTAAGGAGGGACACTCCAAGGTTGCATTTTTCAGCTACTTTTATCTGTTTCTCAACCTTGGATCTCTTTTCTCCAACACCATATTGGGTTACTTTGAAGATGAAGGCTTGTGGGCTCTTGGGTTCTGGGTGTCCACTGGCTCAGCCTTTGCTGCACTGGTCTTGTTCCTTGGTGGGACTCCAAATTACAGGCACTTCAAGCCCACTGGCAATCCTCTTGCCAGATTTTGCCAAGTTCTAGTAGCTGCCATCAAGAAATGGAGAGTCCAGGTGCCAGAAAATGCTGACGAATTGTTTATCGATGATGCAAAGAAGGATTCCAGCAGTGGTAGAAAGATCCTTCACACGCACGGATTCAAGTGAGTATCCGATTCCTATGATAGCTTATATAACCCAGCAGAACATCGGATACCTGTAACTTTTTCGCTTAACCCGTGTTCCTCTCTATGTATTTTAGGTTCTTGGACAAGGCAGCATACATCACATCGAGAGATTCCAATGACCAAGAACAGGGCACTCGCCATCCGTGGCGTCTGTGCTCAATTTCCCAAGTTGAAGAGGTTAAATGCATATTGAGACTACTTCCAATATGGTTGTGTACCATAATCTACTCTGTGGCCTTCACCCAGATGGCCTCTCTCTTTGTGGAGCAAGGAGCTGTCATGAGAACTGATGTAGGAAACTTCCATATCCCCCCAGCAAGCATGTCTAGCTTCGACATTTTGAGTGTAGCAGCCTTCATCTTCCTTTACCGGCGAGTTATTGACCCAACCGTGAGAAGACTGAGAAAGGACGGGAAAGGGTTGACAGAGCTGCAAAGGATGGGCATTGGCCTTGTCATAGCAGTATTGGCAATGGTTTCAGCTGGAACCGTGGAGATTTACAGACTGAAGCATGCCAAGAAAGATTGCACACATTGCGAGGGGTCAAGCTCGTTAAGCATATTCTGGCAAGTTCCCCAATACGCATTCATCGGAGCTTCTGAGGTGTTCATGTATGTGGGTCAGCTGGAATTCTTCAATGCACAAGCACCAGATGGATTGAAGAGCTTTGGGAGCGCGCTCTGCATGACATCCATCTCACTAGGAAACTACGTTAGCAGCTTACTGGTTTCGATAGTGATGAAAATTTCAACAGAGGATCACATGCCGGGATGGATCCCGGGAAATCTCAACAAGGGTCACCTGGATCGGTTTTACTTCCTCTTAGCATGCTTGACAACTATAGACCTGGTTATCTACATAGTATGTGCAAGGTGGTACAAGTGTATCAAGTTTGAAGGGAAATGTGCAGAAACAGAAGCGATAGAGAAGTATGAAGTTTGATGTAAATGGCAAGAGACAGTCATTTTAAGGACAGATGGTACTAATTATAAATAAATAAGACAGAGATGACCTTTC
Source organism: Pelargonium nanum (assembly GCA_036897485.1). Lineage (NCBI taxonomy): Eukaryota > Viridiplantae > Streptophyta > Magnoliopsida > Geraniales > Geraniaceae > Pelargonium > Pelargonium nanum. The sequence goes on along the minus strand of JAYMTF010005294.1, from coordinate 9,551 downwards.
GGAATAAGGCAGAGATGGAATGGGATGGGATGGAAGCAAACACTTAGTAGAGAGCTCCTGATCCAAGGGAAATGAGTCTATTGCCCTCATTTGCCTCCATTTCTACAACCAGCTAACTCATCCTACTGGTTTCTGTTCATGTTGCTAGGGCTTTTAGGTTGAGTACCTAATGAGGGGTGGTAGGTTCGAGCATTCACATTTGTTAGTTCTAAATTTCTAATGCCTTCTTTTCTAAGTTAACATGTGTTTGTAAGGTTTCCAAGTTTGAAACGAGTCTCTGCCCTTTCTTTGGTGCATCTGTAACACCTTTCGCAGAAAGTACCTAGGTTCTCCCAAGTTCTGACTTCTGAAACTCTTTTTTTACTACATCTAAATTGTTGGGAAAGCTTCAAGTAATGCTATAGTTCTGTTTTTGTTTTGCCTGCTATGTTTCTAAAATCCTGATCTATTCCATAAAAATACAAGTCCTTCATGTCAAGCAATCTAACAACATAGTAAGCAACAATTCAGAGGAACTGAGTAAAATATTTAAGAGGAACTGAATGTAACAAAAACATAATAAGGTGGTACATATTCATGACAGAAAAATGGCTATTCATAAGAATTTAAATTATAAAAAAAAATAGTTGTCCTCATCTCATAGCATATCAGTTGTAACTATAACCTAACAAGCTCTAGTCTGGCCTAATTTTGATCTCTGTTGCATATTTGATATTTGTGCTTTTATAGCATGTCATTAATGATGATAATGTTAACCTGTATTTTTATGGGTAATTAGTTTCATGTGCAAAAACTATGCTCTCACAACCTAACATTGAACAGTTCAAGTTCTTAAAAAGAAAAACTGTCCATCAATTTAAAGCATTTCAGTCATTAAATACAACCTAAATGGCTATGAACTGCCAACTTCTGGCCTGTGTTCAATTTTCACAGCATGTGATTAATAGAGCTCATAATGTTAAATGTAACTTCATGAGTACCTAATTTCATTAGCTAACACTTTCCTGTCTAGTTGTACAAGTCTCAAACACCGATTGCATAGTTTATAGCAACGATCTGGAGATTCTTTTCATTGATCACATAAATCCAATCAAATACCAATCGTTTGTGATTCTCAAACTCAACAAGCTTTCTCTAATTGCATTTCATAACTGATACTATTAATCGTTCAGTCAGAATAAAAATAAAAAATCATTTTACATTACCTACTTGAAAATAAAGAAAAAGCTCCTTCGGACACACTAGCCTTTGACCTTGCGGACTTGGATATGGTGGGAAGATTCTTCACGCCAGATTGGTTGGGCACCACTTTGAACAAGAGTAACATGCTCTCCTTCATTTAACATGTCCTTACTCTGAAGCATGTCAATTCATAAATTAGATGCAATAAGATTGAATGGCATGAATTCAATATCCATGTGAAAAAAGAGAGGTGAAATTTTAAGAAAGCACTAACCACCAATAAATTGACTGCGCGAGAGAAGGTTTCCTCTGCATCATCTGAGAACTGCATATAGATGGGCACCACACCCTGATAAAGTGCCAACCTCTGCTTAATCCTTTGTCTGCCAAGCATGAGAAGATATCACATATCAACCACTATTTTGTACAACACTACAGTAAAACTGAAATCAACAATTACAAAATCTAATTGTAAAGTCGAATAGAAAGTGCAGATAAGGTTACTCTACTAGAATTCAAGTATACCTTGATCAGATAAAACAAATATACAAAGTAACAGAAGATGATATAATTTCCACTTAACAGTAGTAATTTTGCCCCCAGTAGCATCTCTACATGTAGTAAATTAAGTGAATGATTTTAAGCCTACAACTTCACCAGCTGTTCCAGAACATATAACAATTCATTTTCAGCTGTCTACCAAACAACCAGGTTTTCATCAGTACAAAATATCATGTAGAAACCTTAAAAAGTACAAAAATATTTCTAAAAAATTCTCATATTTAACAAGGAAAATCCTGTGCAAACTGGATATGTACAAAATCATGTCTGTGTGTGTGTTTTACTTTGATCAGAATATATCGTTATTCAAGGATTCGACCCTCTAGAACTATTAAGAAACTTCACCGTAAGAATTTAAGCCAACTTGAACCATGATTTTAATATCAATAATTGAGACTGATCAATACTAACACCACATACAAAACATTTCCAATTAAAAGCCATCAGTAGAAAAAATGTAATCCAAAATTAGCATGTCAAAATAGCTACCATGTTTGAATGTTTTTTAACGCAAACATAGACATCCAAGTATACAGGTATCCAGAACATAATGTTATCGGGACTCACTCATTTGTGAAGGCAAAGATCATAGATGAAGGACGATAGTGGCTTAAAAGTACAGCCATGGAACCCGTTCTTGTGAAAACAATGATGGGAGTTTTGAGGGTGTTAGCCATTGTTGTGGCATGGTAAGCAAACATCGCACCCATATGGCTCTGCAAAAATATCATACATGAAATACTTAGATTTGAAAGGAAAGTTAGAGGCAGAAGGTCACTAAGGTGATTGTGACAGTTGTAACACTGAATTTATATCATTGTTCCATGTCTCACTGAGCCTAGCAGCAAACCATGTCCAAACCAACTTGAACAGCATAAAGAAACAGGTTATAATTGCATACCTTATGGACAATAGATTCAATTGGAGGGGTAGTGCTGACTGGTAAACTTGACTCTGTTCTTGATGCCACAGCATGCATTACATTAACAGCTTTTATAGGATACCTAGTCAATGCAAACAATTTCAGAAGAAATAACACAGAAAAAGATAAAGGAATCATCTGTGGGAAGAAACTTTTATAGAATATTGTTTACAGATCATAAATTTATTTCAGTCCAATCACCAAATAAGGGAAGTTTCATGTGAAATAGGAATGGGTATTTCAGCTATCGCAAATAAACCCACTTAACTTAAAAGACATCAAAGGTGAATCAGCTTAACTTACTTTCCATGTGCAGTTTCTCCAGAAAGCATTATCGCATCAGCACCCTCCCGCACTGCAATGGCAATGTCAGAGACTTCAGCCCTTGTTGGTGTAGGATGATTTATCATGCTTTCTAGCATGTTTGTTGCTACAATAACGGGTTTTTGCATACTTCGGCACCTTCTAATAATATCCTCCTGTTAGAATATAACATGGCAATCAGATAAAATAAAGAGGTCGAAAGCAAGAGCAGTCCAAAACCAGTTTCTGAAGTTTACTATTAGGGGCAACTATAGTTAAATATCATAACTTTCATTGATTGATTCAGAATTTTCATATAATAAATAAGAACATCATTTACATTAACGTGCAGTGTTCAACACTGGCCACATATATGTCATGGCAGATTATTTTATATATGCATCTCATACAATTTGTCAAATAGTGCAAAAAAAAAAAAAACAATTACTAGCATCTATTTACCTGCAACAAAGGGACTTCCTCAATTGGAAGTTCAGCACCAAGGTCTCCACGAGCAACCATTGCCTAATGTAAAATTAAAATGGAACAAAAAAAATGCTGTTGTGATTGAATGGTAATGTAGGTTAATTTCAAAACTGGTGATGTAGAACAAATAACAAGTACATATAATCTAGCATGGTTATCATTTCACCAACAAGTCATTTTTCATGTGTTACTAATTCAAACATCTTAACCCTCAATTAACCTTTTCCTTTCACTACAAAGATCTTGCCATCCAAAGCACATTCATGGAGCACACCTTTATATTATGCCAATCAAGAAAAACTAAAACAAAGTAGGCAAGTGTTAAGTCAGGAACAAGAAAACGTTAGACCTTTTATTTCCTATAAGCATAGCAAAGGAGGAAAAGGATGATATAACAACTATTGCCTTTACATTTTCCCCAATGAATCCCCCCACTCTGAAACACTGCTTTGAAGTGTGCAATCCACGCAAACTTAGCGCACATATGATTTCCTAAACAATAAAGGTCATAAGTTTTTTTCTAACAGTAGATTTTAAAAGCAGATTTAGGTGCTCGCTTGTTTAATATGAGGTGATCCATTCAGTATGTGACCGGTTAAAAACTTAACAGGAGATTCTGCAGCAAAAGAGAAATAACATCTTCAAACTAGATATCCTTGATGTCCACAGAGAAATGTTTCCTTTTATCATTTCCTATCTTTCAGTTGCCTATAGGCATTTGTAAAAACCTACATTATTTTGTGATTCATTTGCACACATAAATAATTTCCCTTGCATTCGTTTGTCAGGAAATTGGTTTTACTTGATTGGCTTAACTCAGAGAGAGAGAGAGAGAGAGAGAGAGAGAGAGAGAGAGAGAGAGAATTACATAAGATTAAAAGATGAAAACAACTTATCACAAGCCACTCTAATGATACGCAAAACCAAGGAACTAACCCCATCAGATGCAGAAATAATTGAGTGAAGATTTGGTATAGAATCTGCACTTTCAATTTTCACAGTCACATGGATATCTGCATTGCAACCTACAGAAGAGATTTACAATGGCCCAATAAGGAAGAGGGGAAAAAAAGTTAAGGACCCAATAATATTGGAACTTAGGACAGTAAACTAAATTGAAAAAATAAACTTACTTTTCAAATATTCTTTCAACTCATGGACCACTTTAGCATCCTTCACAAAAGAAACAGCATAAAAATCAACTTGGTTGTCCACTCCAAACTTAATATCTTCCCAGTCCTTGTCTGCAGATATGATGGCACGTATAGCAGGAAAAACACTGGTTATTGTACTCTTTACATATTGAAGCAGAGGATTAATGGAGAAGAATCACACAGAACCATATCCATATCATTTATGTATGAATCAGAAAGATACCTGTTATTGAAGGCAAAGTTGCACTTTTTCCACGTACATTCAAATGTCGCCTTGATTTCAGTTCTCCGCCATCAACGACTATGCATTTAACTGTATTCTTTGTCTTAGACTTCACTGCTAATGACATCATTCCACCTAGCATATAAACAAAATAGCTTAATTCTCATGAATAAAGAAGCGATGAGACATCTGTAGGACTTCAGCATGAGGTGGTTGAATACAGATAATGACATTGGAGAGAATCATTAAGAGTAAATATACAATCATCAATGGGTGGAAATTATAGAAACAAATGAATAGTAGTCAAACAGCAATAAATTTCTAAACTTAACACTAGCCAGCTGAAAGTAACATAAAGGAAGCAATCTACCAATTAAATCTATTAGGATTCACTTTAACTAGAAGTGCGGGAGAACATATTGTTCGCATCTAAAGGAAGAAAGCTCAGCTGCAATACAATGAAATTATATTGCCTACTAAACCTAACAAAACTTAGCCTCCTCTCAGGAACTTCAGTTCAGCAATAAGTCACACCAATGGCAACATGAGTCCAGCCCCTTAACAGGGGAACTTCACATAAAACTGATATTTTTAATAATAATATATTAATATTCCATAATATAAAAAAAAAGGAAAAGGAAAAAGAAACTGGAATAAATATTTTGAAGTGATCGAATGCTTTGACTGTCCATATAAGTTATTAAAGTCTGTTTATGACTAAAAACAGAGATGGTGGAATTATCAATCCCCATAGATAGTATATGCACAGATAAGTTAGGTTTTGGTATTTGGTATGGATAATAAAATATAAATAAATATATAAAGAACACTCGTGTGGTTTGGCACACAAACAAGGGAGCAGCGGGGCAACATCTATGCTTACCATCCACAAGTATAATGTCCCCAACTTCCACATCATTCACAAAGTCGTCATAATTTACACTAACAGTATTTTCTGTGCTGACTCCTCTTATAATGGTGAAATTGAACTCTTGCCCCTCCTTGAGCAATATGGGTTTTGGTACATCTCCACTTCTAACCTCAGGACCCTGCAGGAAAAATTTAAAGCATAAAAACTCAATTTTCATTTGCGAAATAGGTACAGAGGAAAGTATTATAATACATTGCAAATAGTCGATGGATGAGTATATCCAAGAAATGGAAAACATGGACATGTGATCCAGTTTATTTCATTTACTACACATCTTTCATTGCATTCGTTAACCACAATAGTACAAAAAGGTACAGGGTCACAGGAAGCTATTTTAGTAAGCATGAACTAATACTTGAAAATCCTAACACTATTCCTAAGAAAGGCAATTCCAATTGTCAGAAGTATTCTTGACCAAAGTGCAGGATAAGATAATTGAAACAGAATCCATAATAAAAAGAGCAAAACAAAAATCCATAGTGAATACTTTGTGTGCATAGAGAGAAAGAGAGGGTGGGAGGTTAGAAATAAATTATTGTTGTTATTATTCATTATTATACGGAAAAAGAGAATTGTACAAAACTTTTAGCAACCAACATACCTTGGTGTCCAGCATTATGGCTATAACCTTGTCTTCAAATTGAGAATTGTACTCCTTAACCAAATCTATGGTTTTCTTGTGTGATGCATGGTCTCCATGTGACATATTTAAACGTGCCACGTTCATACCAGCTTCTGCCAGTTTCCAAATCATTTCACGTGAACTTGTTGATGGACCAATTGTACATACTATTTTTGTTTTTCTTTGTGTATTTGAAGTGTTACTTGTATGCCCAATGGTATTATCAATAGACTGTAGCTCTAGCTGAGAGTTCAGTTTTACCTGCAAATAATGAATAGTTAGTTGTTACAGGTAAGTATGAAAAGAAGTTTGGAAGTCTATAAATTAGAAAATAGCAATACTAGAATCACACTCATGACAAATGCATCTTTCACTAAAGGACGGAAACTACTTTCAAGCTAAATTCTAATAATGCCCAGATTTTCCAATTCAATGGTGTTCTAAGAAGCAATTGTCCTAAGCTCTAAAAGAATAGATAAAGATTAAGATGCAGATGATGATCTTTTAAACTCACGCTTGTAACCCAAGTTTTAAGGGAACACAACATTTGAAGGTGGCACAGGGAACTAATGAATACCCAGCACATGATGAGCTGGAGTGCAAGTACACATGCCTTCGATGAAACTCGCCACACAAGTAGTCAAGGATAAACTTAGATAAAGATTTAGCCACTGCAATGGCAGTTGTAGAAAGTTCATCACATTATAGTGGTGGCAATATGTGATGATGATAATGGATGTGGTGGTGGTGGTGGTGGTGGAAGCAGATATTGGGGTGAAAGATTTAGAGGTAGTACCTTACGTTCTATAGAGTATAGACAAAATTGGGCGAAATGGGTTCTAAAGTTGTTGGTCAACCTCACTACAATAACCCAACAAATGCAGATGACTACTGACATAGCCATTCAATAAATTGTTATGGTTAACACTGTCAACCATGTAAAGTTAATTGGCTGCACAAGTACGGTTGATGGTTGTACCTTACAATTCTCATAGCCCTTGCAACAACAAAAAACTAACAGATTCTATATTGTGGAAACAAGTATATTAATTTGAAATTTGCATATTATTATTTTCCCTTCAAAGTCATGCAGAGTCTTGGTTCTTACCCACCACTATTGTGAAAGCTTCCTATAGATACATTTATCAAGCTATAGTCTTCATTGCCAATTAGACTTATGTGGGATGAACAACTTTACGGATGTAGACAATGAGTGCCATGGATTGATCACTCCTTCAAAAAACAAAAACGCATCAAAACCTCTTAAATGGCGAGTGGAGTGTGTCTTAGGTCATATGATATGGCAAGACTTCAATGAAGTGCAAAGGGGAGGGTGGAGTGATATTTGTCTTATATGTCATATGACAAGACTTCAATGAAGTGAAGTTGTTTAATTGGATGGCCAACGACTAGCATGACAAACCATGACACAATTTTCCTTCATAACACAATTGATGAAGAATGTATAAAATAGACACTATTATAGTTTGGGATTTTGGGTTTTCCCCTCAGTTCTCATCTAATTGGTATAAAGCTCATTACATTCAATATACAAAAGTTTTATAATTCAAAATCCGAACTTAGTGTCCTGTACATTTTCTCCCTAATCCAACAGACCAAAATCACATAACAATCACTCAATAACACAAACAATTTCAAAAATATGATGGAAACAATAGATAAACGCTTTGTTTTCCTCGACTGAACCAATAATAAAACAGTCAAATTTAGCATGTTTAAGCGAAACCCGCAATTCAAAATCCCATATTTTCTACTAGACTACAAACAGAAAGAGAAACAAACAAACTTACCCGAGCGGGAGGACCATTCTGTGAGGCAAGATTACCGCTTTGGCTCAATTCAGAAACCTTCATGGATCTAACAGCAAAGGAAACTTTTTGCGGGCATCTTCTTCTGGTTTTGGATTCGCAGAAAAGATCGGTGAAGGTCTTCGAGGAAAATAGGCGATCCGAAGCCTTGGAAGCGTCGGATTTTAGCAGAGGCATCCGAGTAGGCAGATTAATGGTTGCCATTAGCAGAGAAGATGAGCGGAGCAGTGGCGGAGCTCCTGAGGAAAAGAGAGAGAGAGGTTCGTGAGCGCGTGTTTATGGAGTGTGTGTTTTATGAGAGGAGGAAGAACAGAAATTGTGTTGGAGAGTGAAACAGAGACAGAGGTGAATGTAAAGTCTACAGACAGTTGGCTACTTCTTGCATCGCCCGTTTTTATTTGTGGCTCACTCGCATCGCATGTCATGCGGGTCTGTGCCACTCCCTATTTTTTTTCTTTTTTCAATATATATTCTTATTTTTTCGACCATTTAATTCAGAAGCGTATGTAAAAATAAAAACAAATAAAATGACTAAACGTTAATTAATTACTATCGCTTTCATAGATATTCACACCCAAAAATAGGCTCCTGATTTTGCATCCAACGGCGGAGACGTCTGAGGTGAACAGACTCCTTTCTGTACCACACATTTTGACCTTAGAGGGCCGCCAAACAACAAGTCGGCTCAACCCAATAAATATTTTAAAATTAATAAAAGCCACGCAACATTCGATGCCGCAAAACCTAAATCGCGAAGACTCTTTTTACACGTGACCGCACCATAGAAATATTCTCTCATACTGCCAAATGGCCTGTATGTTCGGCGAGTACAATAAATTATATACTATGACATAATATTCACATATTAGGTCGGCGCGTATATCCTATTTCGCATTGTAGTCACGTGCTGCTAATTTTGAGTAGAGTTCGCAAGTGTGCATATCGAGTTGTATGTTACATGATTGAACATTAATATAAACTGTGTAGTAATAGTGTTGTATGATCTATCGTAAACATTACTCATTTATGAACATAAAATATGAACACATTGCGTATAATACGATAACTAAATGAACTATATTTTGTGTCACACAAACACGACTCACATCCTACATAATAGCCCCGACACTATCTAATAACACGTTTGATAAGACATGACTCAACACGTTATTAGGAATAATCTACAATTATGCCCTTGAGTATGCATACGTGTCACAACACGATCATAAAATGAAGGGATAAAGGCAAAATTAATACTCAAATTTTGGGCTGATAACAAATGTGGTACCTAAATTTTTATTGCACTCAATTTAGTACCTACACTTTTATTTTGTACCC
>JAYMTF010005293.1:0-11787 GCA_036897485.1 Pelargonium nanum | reverse complement strand
AGGCTCATTATTATAATTATTAAGATAAATACAAAAAAAATGAATATTAATGTTCAAGTTAATCTAATTAGAAAATTATCAATTTAAAAATAATTATTTATTGGTAAGTATTTTATATAATTTTAAATTGTTATCTGATGAGACGTCATGATATGTTGCACTGATGTTGTAAAACTCTTGTATATATAAACACACTTTTAAGGACAATTAGTTTGACATTATTGATAATTATAATATAGTAAGGTATGGAAGGCATGTTGTTATTTATGTATACACGTTTTAATTTTAAAGCTCATGTTTGACATGCATTCCAAATTGGCTACAAGATCTGATGGAGGCTCACTCAACAATACTATACATGAAACATGAAATTTTCTCCTTAAATGAGTTATTAAATCATGTTATTAATATTTGTAGATAACAAAAACTATGGATTGAAGTGGCTGTTTTATTTGGAAACTGAATTTCATTTATAAGAACCTGCCTCCTACAGCAATTTTAATGTATTATGCAATGTGTTAGGTGGGTTAGTGTTAAATTATTTGTAAAAAAAAAATATAAACATAAAAAGAGTAGTTAGGGATAGACAAGTTGTGTACCTGCAAAAGTGGTACCAATAATATGAGGTTTGGTGAGTTTGTACAGTTATCATTATGAATGGTGAGACAGTTTTATTAATTAGATTTTGACTTTTCCATATAATATACACAAAATAATATAGACTTTGTCATATATAAGTCATCAAATCATGATTTGTTTGATAAACCCTACCCCTAATAGACTCCAACCCAGCAAAACCAAATATTGGTCCACTTAAATAGGTTGATCCGATCCGGTCAGCTGATTCATACAAATTTAAACTTATTAATATATTTGTATTAAAAATTATAAAATCAATCTAGATTTGTATTTAATTATTAAATAAAGTACTATCTTTTTTCGGTCTTAATCCTGAGGTTTCCGAAGCGGACCCGCGATCAGCACAAGATAAACACCTTTAAGCTATACCATATTCAGACTAATCATCATTCGAGCTGGGTAAAACCACGACAAAACTCTCCCTGCACAGTTTTAACCTAAAGTACTGTCTTTTATAATTTGTGTTGAATGCATATATGTATCCATGAAAGAATCAATAATGGATATAGCTACCTGCCATAGCTATATCCATTATTGCTTCATTCATATCATGCTTTTATTACAATCTTCATTACTCTGTTTTTTGTTTTTTTCAATCACAAAGAAATTGGCTTGCCACTGTTGCTCCATACTGCATATTATTCTGTTCCACACCAATAATTTTCAATTTCTATGTGTTTTTTTTGTCCTATATACATTATACAAGCTAAAAAGTAGTTGAAGCTGAGTTATGTTAGTGAAGAACCAATGTGTATTCTTTTTCACTTCCACATTATATACAAATCCAAACTGTTTGGAACTGACATTAAAAGAGATTTTTCTTATACCAAAAATGAGAGATTACAGATTTTTCTGTCTACAAAATGTAATGTACCAACAATTGATTCCAGGACTATATTACATAGTATTACAATTCTTATCTCATATATTTGGATGGTAGCTAGCGGCGTCTAGATCTGGTGTAGATTGTCACAAACGTTACTGAGAACGAGTGGTGACACATTTCTTCTGTGATCGGCCTTCCTAAGCATTAACGAATCAAATATCTGTCACTCATTAGGTTGTGATGAACTTGCCTGTTTTGATGAGTTAAGAAGTGGCGTGAGAGCTTTCACGACAATTGTCATGTTTGGCCGGAAGTCTGCTTCGTACTGAACGCAAAGTGCAGCCACTGCTGCCAACTGAGACACATATCACAACATAGTATTAGGACATTAAATTTAACAATGAACCATATCAAAGCTCAGAATGTTCTTTGTTCAAGGTCGTGTTTAAATCAAACAACCTCGCCCAATTTAAGAATAAATGATCTTCCTATATTCAGTTCTAAGTATAAGAGAAGCAATTTCGATAAAATTCTGCAGTGCATTTCTATATCAACCTCTTGGTTCTATCAAACAATCAAGCTAACAGAAAATAAGAAAGGGACGAATAGTACAGCCTGGAATTTTCATCATGAGGTGTTAAGTTTCCTCCAGATTCAGGGTCACGAATTCAGGATGGTTAGTTTATGCTGATATAGTACTTTGAACAATCACAAGCAGTTGAAGTTTGATAATCATTTTTGGAAAGTTCTATATAATCAGAGATTTAATCACATTCCAACATTGTCTTATTTCATGTATTCCAAACACGCTGCAAATCCTAGGTATTCTTTTCTATGAAAGAGAGTTTTTAAGGTGCGATGAAGAAGACCTTAGCAACAGCCTTTGGTGGGTACTCTTCATTCAGCTTAGGATCCACACATTGCTTCACTTTGTCCTCACTCAACCTTGGAGTGGCCTGCAGTATTTCCAGCAAGAATGAATAGTTACTCATCGATACAAGCAAGCTTTGAAGTTGTAACAGAGGCTGCAAAAGCAACAACAAAACACACCCAAGTGACTAGACTCTGTTGGCCTTTAGGCATTGTGTGGTCTACTGGCTTCCTCCCTGTCAAGAGTTCTAGGAGAACAACCCCAAAACTGTAAACGTCACTTTTTTGTGTTACCTGCCCTGTCATGGCGTACCTGAACAAAACGCAAGAATTTAAAACTAATAACAAAGATTGCTCTGTGCTAGCTACATAAAATGACCCAACAAAAATGGGATGGATCTCTTAATTAGCAAGTAGACCAAAAAGGTAAAAACCATTATGATTTGTCATAACTCACAACCCACACATCAACTACTGTATAAAGTCCTATAAATGTGTATAAGCATAAAACCTCTACTACCAAACACGTTGTTGTGGAGTTGATAAATACTTAAGACAAACAAAGTTTAGTTCATACTTCGAAGTTTAGTTGAATTCACGGTTCAACACTTCAAGTAGATTTAAGGTATGGTTTAAATCTAATTAATGCCTTTGTGTGTAAATGGGAGATAACAAACTCTTACTCTGGCGCGTGGTAGCCAAATGTTCCTAAGACTCTAGTTGAATGCAGTCGAGCTGCTGTATCAGATGATTGATTTGTTAAGTTGAAATCACCAATTTTGGTATGAAAGTCATCAAAGATTAGGACATTGCTGGACCTAACATCACGATGTACTACAGATGGCTGAACCTTCTCGTGAAGAAACTCAAGACCTTTTGCTGCACCATAAGCAATTTTTACTCTCTGATTCCAGCTAAGAACTGGACCAGGTTCTGCCCCTTGTACATTTTTTTTCCCTGAGAAACAAGTTAGTTCATAAAAACCAATCAGATCCCAAGAAGGGAACAAAAACAATGTCCGAAACTGAATGTATGTTATATCTAAGCATACCATGTAATACATCATGTAAAGTACCCATTGTGGCATATTGATATACCAAGATTCTGTTGTTTGCATCCACACAATAACTCAACAACTCTACAAAATGCTCGTGCTTTATTCTTGAGACCATGGATAGCTGCAAAAATGGCATCATCAATGTAACTAATGAGTAGCAAACACATTGGTTTGTTTGAGCAAAAAGTACCCAAGAATCTCACCTGAGATGAAAATTCAGAGTCGGGCTCCTGTCCTGTGTCCAGCTTCTTTATTGCCACCTCTTTATCGTCATCTAACTTTGCATAGAAAACCCGACCATAAGACCCTTCTGCGATCAAAGACTTGGTAGCAAAATTATCTGTCAACCTATTTATTTCATCCATTTTCATAGCTGGGACGTCAACAGGCAATGCTTTCTGCTGAGCACCCGTTTTTGTCATATTGGTCCTCGGCTCTCCTCTATTGTTGGCTACAACAAAACACGTACACAAACCAACAATAGCTCAGAAACCCAAATTTTCAGTCAGGCATTTGATCGAACACATAGTGTGCATGACAAAATTTAGACACAAACATCAAGATTTACATGATCATGAAACAAATATGGAGTATAATTTTACCAGGACCACCAACAGCATTGTCGTTATTAGGTGGGCCTGCGTTTTGGTTGGCCGGTGTGCTTTCCTCCTCCGAACCTCCGCAGCAAGACATATTACTTCAGGTGGTGGTGACGGCCACAAGCGGTCTCCGATCAACAACCCATCCAAAGCAAAGGAATTGCTGCTGGATTTTTCAAAATTTTGCAAATTCCTGCAGTTTTTTCATAAATTCTCAACCATCATTAACTTTTTTTCTTCAATTTATATAAAATTATCAATGAAGAAAAACCCAGAGAACAAACTGGGAAAAAATTCTTTCTTTTGCATTGCCATTGTTGTCAATCTCAAAAAAACAAACCTAATCAGATAATATTGATGCCATAAACCATAATAAAAACTTTCAAAAAAATAATTAAGGAAAACTAATGAAGATGAAGAAGTGATGATGATACCAGAAAACCAGAGGCCCCTAATGGACCCAGGAGGAGGAAGTGGCAAAATATTGGATTGTCTGAGAAGGAGAGCTAATAAAGAGGAGAGAGAGGATTTTAATTTCTTCAAGAAAATGGAATTGAAGACAGAGAGATTGGATTTTGGTTTCCGATTGTAATATTGTATGGTGTGCTGTAATTTAGCGGGAAATCCGGAGCTGCCATATTTAACCGTTGATATATAACACAAAACCCTCTCAAATTTAAATTTCTTGGCTTCACGTCCCACGTCTCCAGACCCCCAATATAAACAAACTTACTAATTTTGTTATTTTTCACCTACTTTTTAAGATTAAATTGTAGTTGTGTCTCTCTCTCTCTCATAATCATAAAACGTTTTTTTAATGAGATCTTAGTTTGATTGATATCAGTGATGTCCATGTGAAAAAATAAGATCATGCGATTTGTTAGGATTCAGGACATGTTGATGTTGATATGGTGTTCGTCGTGCATGTCATGTCTGGGAAAACTATATTCCAAGTTCCAACCATACTTATATGAGACCAATAATTTGCTTATTTGTGACTTATCAAAATGTATAAATACTCTGAATTAGATATTCTAGATGATTTTACTTTCTTTTTTAGTTTGTCACATAAACATTAACAAACCACTCCTATCTTAAATTTTAAGTAATTATACCGTTGGTTCTAGAGACTTGTACTGATTATCACATCAATTTTAAGAGGATTATTTAAGAGCAATGTAAATTTTGTGTTTCTCTAAAAAATTGAATGCTAAATTCTATGCTCGAGAGTCGAGACTTCATATTTGAGTTGTTTTCAGGACAACGTTATTATACGTAACAATAGATAGTATATGATAAAGTTTAACAGTTTGGAAATATATACAGTTTAAATAAGTTATACATATGTTTATCATAGTAGTTAAAACAAAAAAGGCAAGAAGAATTAATATGAGTGTAATGGATGGGCGAAAACCGAATAAATGGTATCCCCTTTATATGGAAGAAGGTTCTCTTTCAAAAGCAGTATTGCATTGCCCCAAATACTAGAGCTTGAAGAGTTTCTAACGGATTTACGTATTTAGGCCTCGTATCCCAACATATATTTCTCTTTCTAACCACATTACTCCCTCTACAAGGGTAAAAATGGTTATATATTTCAAATATTGTCCAAAAACCAAGGGCTATGTTCAAAAAAATTTGGATATAAACAATGGTAACTTGTTTCTTGCAATAATCTAACACATGTGCTTCTGAAAATATTAGTTAGCTTGAAGTTTATAATCATTAATCATCATTGACCACTTTTGTACTGTTTTATGATGGTTCTTTCAATTTCATTGCTTAAGCATTAGCTTGCAAAAACTAGCCTCTTTTTTTATGATGATAAATTTATGTGAATCCAGAGTTTAGATACACTACTTTTTTTGTTGTGAAAAACTCATATTCAGTGGTAGAAACTAGAAACAAAAACATACATAGAAGCAAAATACAACTTAGTAAAAGATGGTGACTTCCATTAGATGGCAAATAGGATACATAAAGGACTAATGACAGACAATCCAGAACAGAACACAATCTGTTTACAGGTACAACCCAACACATACTGATAGGATAGGAGCAGTCTGGACCTGGAGATGATTTATACCAAGAATGCAAGCATTCCACACAATTGTTCAGCAACCCAAATAACCCTTACAACTTTTTCTTTTTCTCTACACTAACTTTTCAACACAATCTCTTCATAGCAGCAGCAGCAGCAGCAGTCATTAGCCGGCAGATTAGTTTGCCAAGGAGCGAGTCCATAACACGCTATCATTCAAAATCGAGAGAAGAAAAACAACCGGGATAAGTAATCCATCCCGACACATCAAGAAACCCCTACTCAGCTTCATCGCCTGTAATTTCATCAAGAAACCCCTACTCAGCTTTTGAACATCTCATTCTTCTTTCCATACTCGGCCTGTAACCCTCAATTTGAGCTCTTGCCTATCTCCGCCAGAAAAGTAAAGGGCCAAATTCCTCTGGATGATAAGTCCATCCTGGCTGTCACGAACTTTTCTATGACTATCCCGGATGCTCCTCGGAACCCCTTGCCATGTAAGCTTACGTCCATTTCCACCAACTTCCAGACTGTAGCTAAATTTTTTTGCCTCGTTATCATCACCCATGAACCGTACGAAGGCCATGTACACAGGAGCTGTGCCTATTTGGAAAGCCTCAAAATGCAAGCAAAATTGTCTACCAAAACAGTTGAACACCTACATGGAGCAACTAGAGTTGTCATTTTCATACGAATTTTAATACAACTAACACAACCAAGCCAACATCGGGGTCAGGTACAAGAATCTTTTAGCAGCATTATTTGAGATTCTTATGCTCACAAATATTTATATGACGTATTATGCAATTGCTAAATAATATTGAAGATGCAAGTCCTTTTGGATGCATAAAATAGCTTCTCTTCAGCAATCAACATCACAAAAATTTGGAGAGTCAGTTCTAGAAGCACAAGAAACCAATATAGATAAGGAACTGCTCAAACAAGAGGATTGAATTGTTTTTAATTTCATGTTAACACTACTCTATATAGCACTAGTGCACTACCACACACTAACAATGGAATAATGCGGAATGGCACTTATACGTAATTACCAGATCAGGGTAGATGACAAGTATTTATCTTACAGGGTGTAAAAGAACTTACAGTCAGCATCCATGTGGCATTTTCAACTTCTTGTGGATTTGATTTCACATATCGATGGTTAAAGGTACACCCGTCGTGCATGTCAACCTTGTGGTCATCCTTAAGATGTGCAACAAGAGTTGGGATATCACCAGTGACAGAACACTCAGACCCAGCATAGGGGCAATTATATGGACGGAACCGACAGTGTTGCTCATGCTTGAGCTTGCTATAGTAAGGAAAAATATCATGACAGCCTAAACTCTGGTATCTGCATGGGAGTTCCAATGATTCTGCAACTTTTTCTAAAGCCAAACATCTAATATTTCCAAGATCATAGCGGCAAGTTGGGCAGCAATTATGTACTCTAACTTTGCAGTTTGAACATAAAGTGTGGCCATTTGGACACTGCAATGCAAGATTTCAGACATAGAGGGAGACTTTAAGAACACAATATTAAAAATATATAAAGATATGAAAATTTCAAATGAACATGTTATCATAAAATATATATAGCAGAGAAAGGATAATAAAAATAATCTGCATTCTGCCTGAGACTATAGAATTATCTTTAAACCAAATTGATCAAAGAAAGCAATGAGAGCTTGTGGTTTATTATTTAAGATGGATTACTATGAGAATGATGAAGAAACAGTCTCTTTGCAAATGCAGGGATAAGGATTATAAATAAATGAACGACGCTCCCCAGACTCCACATTGGTGGGAGCCTCGTGCGCTGGGCCGCCTTATTACTACGATAATAATGTAAAGTTTCATTGTCAAATAATATTTTATGAAACTGCAAAATCACATAAATTAGTTAACTGTCACAATCTAGACAGTACTCTCAACAACATCACCTATAACGATCCCTCTTTTTGAGACAAAAGTTACCAGATCCTCCAAAATGCTTGTGTTTCCTCTTATTTATCTACTATCCACCTAACAGCAACCAAGGTTCCAAAATATCTCATCTTAGTGCTCTAATTGAAAGTTTGAAACTCAAGTCGCTCTAAAGAACACTTTATTCAAAAACCATAATAGACTCACTTTTCCTACCCTTTTGTAAGGTTCATATCAAACCCAAACTAACCATGAGGTTATAGAAATCCACTTGGAAAAAAGCATAAGATCCTCCCAACAAGGTCTGCAACTGAAGATTGTGAGGCGAATGCCGATGCTCTAAAATTTCTAAGAACTTGTGAGAGAAGATAACATTAAAATGCCTACATAATGGGGCAGCGCAGAGGTAGGCCTGCTTTGAAACACATCATTTCCCTTGTACTTTAACTTACCCTTTTATATATAGAGATTTACATCTTGGTTTGCTATAAGGGATCAGGGGTGGTAGCATAATATACCATAGGAAGCGTTATAAGTAGGTTCTTCATATGTTATTCAGTACCCAAAATACTTCAACTCCTTTTGCTGAACCAAACACAGTTTAATAAGCTGAATTACTTCTCTAATCATTTTTTTTCCTTTCTTTCTTGCCTTTTCCTATAGCTCAATAATTCAACAGACTCCACCTTTTATTGATGCTCAATCAAAATCTTACTAGTATAAGAAATCACTCCTTTGGACTCAAATAAGAATATGAGAGTACATATACAGGCTTAAAATGTATTAGTTATTAGCAAAAAGTAATCATTGTGAACCTTTTAACCATTACAAACATGAAGAGGGAAGATTAAAGACACTATAATTATTTTTGAAATCCTAAATATATTCCATATTTTCATTCATACAACATATGCAATCACTTAACATGGCAAAAAAGAGGGTAATAACGAAGTCACTTATTTCCAGAACTTCCTGGGAAAGAAAATATCATTCCCAGAAGTATCCAGGCGCTCTATTCAGAAGAGTGAGCTACCTTTCTATGTTAAAATAATAGTCACAGATAAAGAGAAATCATAGCACGTATAAAAACTGAGAACAGACCTGGTGAATTGGAGGGTACATCAAATTTGTGCAGACAGGACACTCAAGTAGTTCATGCACGCCATTGGTAGAATAAACTCCATGTTTGCCACCCAGACCAACAGTAGGTTTGGCAGGTGTAGTATTACTCTCAGTTTTTGTTGAAGCAATATCATAATCTGATACTACCATATGAGACTCGAGAACTTCTTTGTAAGTGCTGCCTCCTGGAGCCATTACTAATCTAAACTATATGATATTTCTAGTTCAGTGACAAACACTCAGACCACATCTACTACCTGATTATTGCATTCTTTGTTGTATACAGGTACTTGCTCTGTCCAACAAGATGTAATGTAGAAGTGTCAACATATGTTAATAAGGCTCAAATAAAAAGAACAAATAAATGAAGATTTTATCCTCAAGTTCAATCTGTCTTCCAGGGTGATAAAACAGTATAGAAAAAACATCAGCACGATACATTAATCATCAAAAAGGAAGGAAAAATAAAGTTACTTGCTTTTTAACTCTGACTATATTGGGGGGTTTCATGGAACGCTAACACCACTGAACATCACTAATCATTATTTACTGACTATAACACCTGAACCTGACTCTAAAATTGACTAAATAGAGTTTTTCCCAGCAAAGAAAATCATATTTCACAAGGACCTAATCAACTTAACTACATTCTTTCTGGCATATTTTTAGGTACCCTCCAGGATTTTAAGAGAGGTGACTAACTCCAGCACACTGAAACAGACGAAATTAGTTTTTAATTCTCTATGGAAAAAGCTAGAAACCTAAAATATCAAAATTGAATGATATGTTTCCCACATATTCTGTTTTAAGTGTGCCATGTAGGAATTCCCAGAGGTAATCCTTGCAAATTCATAGTTTTTCCTCAGCTTCAGCAATTGACATTTTGTTTATTTTCATTGTTCCCCTTCAAGAAAATGAGGGAGAGAGTTTGGAAGTAGCAATCTAAAAGGAAAACATTTTGCAGAAAACTGTTTAAACATTATGTCTTTAGAATGCCAAAAAGAGAAAGCAATGTAATTATGTAAATGCTGTATCAGGACTGAAATTACAAACTATAAGCAATTCCTTCCTTTGATTAGCAACAAGAAGAAAAAAAAAACAATGAGAATTGTAAATGGATCAAGTTCTGCACAACTTAAACGATTAAAGTTATGAAACGAAGAAGGAATCAGCTAAAAGAAAGGGAAAGGGAATGGTACTAAGAATGAGAAAAGATAAAGCAGAAAGCAAGCAATTTGAGGCAAATTGGGCAAAATGGGGAGGAGGAGCACATCACAATGAGACGGGGCTTTCCAAAAAAAAAAACACCTTTCTCATTTGCATCAACCATCAAAGAAATCACAATCAAACATAGGTTGCAGAAAACATGTCCCCTAGGCTCTATCAAATGTCCAACCAAATGCAAATCAAGGTTCTAACAAAAATAAAATGCCACTTTTCAATTATACAGACTATCATATCAACCAAAAAAAGAGACAATAAACAGCTTAACAACTAGATCCCATCTCCAAACTCCAACCAAGTTTCTACTTTTGAACAAATAAAACTGGGTTTTGCCCAGAAAATAAACAACCCATCAGATTAAATCACAAGGATCCTTGAAAATAAAACAAATCCCATAACCTCACTTCACCATTACCGATCAAGATAAGGAAATTGCACAGACACACACGATAGAAACGAATGTCAATTGAAAAACACAGACGTACCCAGATAAGATTTCCAAGCCTAGGGTCTTTTACAAGAAACCAACCCACACAATATAATATGGGTTTTGCTCAAAATCACGAACACGGAACGAGGAATTCAGATTCTGAGCTAAATTGTGCCCGATAGATTGTAGGCTAAAATTAAATAAAAAAAATAAAAAAAAAATAATCCGAATCTCCGGGACTTACGCGAATTAGCCGGATATGGAAATTGGATAAATTAGGCGTCGTCAATTGTTTGCATCGTTGGTGGCCATGAAAAATGGTCTTTTGTTGTCGCTGCTCTCCAGTTCAACAATCCGAAAATGAGGTTTTTTTTCTTTTCTTTTCTCTCTTATTATTTTCTATTTTCTGTGTTTTTTGAAAATAAAAATATTAGTTTTTATTTATAATTACCGATTTTGTCCCCAGCTGTGGACCATGCTTCTTACCGCACGCAACGTTTGAAAAATTCGACTTTTTTTTATTTATCCTTGTCCGTCCGTTGACGTCGTTTACTTTTGAGACGTTAATTCGCTCTTCTCCGCCACGTGTACTCAAACTACAGACTCGCCGTCCGTTTATGCCATCTCTGGCTTTTCCTCATAAATTTTTTTTTTTTTGAAAGTTATCCTGATAAAAGATTTAAAATTTACTCACATGCTAAATTTTCATTAAGTTTTGTAAACTTATATTTGGTCCATGAATTGTTCATATAGACCCAATTTTAATTATTGAATTATTTTAAGTTAAATTAGTTTAGTATATAAAAAAAAGTTAAATTAGTAATTGAACATTCAAATATTGACCCAAAATATCTCTGCATGAAAGAAAAAAGTAAGAGAGAAAATTTTTGTGTATCAAAACACTCATCTTGTACCGTTAGCTCATTTTCAAAAGGAGTAATTACTGATGGACCCTCTGTACTTAACATCTTTTTCATCCGACACCCCTGAACTTTAAGTGTGAACTTTGGCATACCCTGTGGTTTCAAAATGTTGCACCGTCACTAACTCCGT
>JAYMTF010005292.1:0-11794 GCA_036897485.1 Pelargonium nanum | reverse complement strand
GATTGGTGTGGTTCCTCTACGCCTAGGACACCAGAATATCGAACCATGAACGAAGAAAGTTGCAAAAACAAAAAAATAGGAGTACCAAGTGTGGGAGATATTAACGTTAGAGTGTTCTTCTGTAATTTCCCCTAATTTATAAATCTAAAACAAAAGCACTTATCTTTTTCACTTCTATCAAATTTCTGAATACTGATGTAGCAACTTCTACATTTTGAGAGGGTTACCAAACAAGCCCTAAAACTCACAAGCAACTCACAGACGCTCTGTAATTGAATCAGCAAACCTAAAATTGGGTACGGCGCCTCATCGTCTTCTTCGAACGGCAGCATCGTCCTTCCATCTGATCAGAAAGTCGCCGGAGAAGAAGAAAGTTGAAGCAGAGCCCACAAAAGGTGGTTCACTTTTTTCTTTTCATCGTTTTTTTCTGGTACGCCAAAATATGGCGCTCCGGCACGTTCCGGATCGCGAATCGCTCCTTCAAGAGCGATTTGTGGTAACTATTTAAAGATTGTAAGTTTCTTTTGCGTTTGAATAACTAGAGCATGCGATTAATTGTTTCATTCAAATTCTGTAGTGTAGTGGTTGGTTGTAGCTGCAATTACATAATAAATCTTGCATGCTTCTTTTCCTTGCAATCATTCAAAATTTGTACAAGGGAGTGATTGTATATGCAAGTAGTTTTATTTACCTGAACAATCTCATTTTGATTAATGAATGGTTCTGTTATAGTTCCTTATATTTTACTGATTGCTGATTGTATCAAAATGGCATTGGTTGTAGCTCTTCAGCTTCACCCACTGGTCAGATGGGAATGGAATCTATGGAGATTGACAATCATAATGAGACTAATGGAAGTGAACCTAGTATTAAGGAAAACGGTTTGCAATATAAGCCCGTCCCGCCTGATTCTACTGGTGTAGGTTTGCCATATGCTCCTGAAAATTTTCCCAATCCCGGTGATAATTGGACTTGGAGGGTGGGTAGAAGAGTTGCCATCACAGGCCACTATTTGGATAGGTACTTGTATCTTCCAAAGCGTTTATGCCATCTTGAGAATGCAACGCGCAAGAAGCATGGGTTTGCTAGCAAGCTTTCAACTGAGCGATATGTTCGAAGTGCATTTCCTGAAGCTGATATCCGTGCTTTCTTTGACTCCTTCAGCTGGAAGATCCCTGCCAAACAACGATTTTTCACAAATGGTTAGCTGTAATTGACGAATCCTACTTCCATACTATTACTTTATGGGCAAACTATTATAACTTTACATTCTTCTTTTAGTTATCAATGTTTATACTCTTGCCTTATCATTGAACGTATAAGACACCACATAGCTATAAATAGTTGAATACTAATTTATCCATGTTGTTTTAAGAATTCACTTAAGCATGCGCCTGAGGCGCCACCGCATGGCACATCCTAGAGCCTCGAAAACATTGAGGCGCATCGATTTCATTGGGGCACTAGTGAGGTCCCTGAGGCCCATGTCTCGTTGTAGTTGAGGCACCGTTGAGCCCCGCCTCAATTAATTTATGGCTTAAGGATATGTTCATTGTCCCTTAAAATTCTTCATTATGGTCTTGAATTAGGACACTTGTGATGATGACTTTTCATCTTTCATAGTCTTAATTTACAATATCAAAATTACTTTTGCAGCCCAATGGTTATAGTCAAATTCTTCTAGTGAGAGGGTGTGGACTCAAATCCTATTGAGTGGGGTTGAGAGGGTTATGAAAAAGAGTAGAGCTGTCCTCTATTGCGTAGATCGACCAATTGGTTTTTCAATTTTGTTTTAGACAAAAGTTTAATTTTTGCCTTGTGAACTGGGACTGTTTATACACCTCGTATATAAAATCAATGTTTTAGAAAGCCTACTCGAAGTATTTCTAAGCTCAAAACCCAACTTTGAACTTGATTTTCCATGAAGTTAACTGACTTCATCAGAGCTCCAAAAAGCCCATGTTTTTGGAGCTTTTTACTTACGAGTTTAGAGACACTGTAACTTTAAATATAGGGATAATTACAGATAACTACCATGTAATTGACACCTTTTGCAACGGACTACCCTTAATATTTTTTTTTGTAACTTTTGACTACACTCAACTATCAAAAGCTCTTTCCGTCTGTTAAATTGCGAAATTACTTAACTACCCTTTGTCCATATTTACATTGACTACTCTGTACTTTCAGATTTGTGTCAAATGTTACAGTTTGTGTTAGATTTGTTAGTCAAATGTTAAGTTTGTGTTGGTTGAACAAATTTTGGGTTTGGGTTGGATTTGTGTTGGATTTGTGTTGAGTTTGTGTTAGATTTGTGTTGGGTATGTGGTGGATTTGTGTTAGATTTGTGTTGAGTTTGTGTTGGTTTAACAAAAAATAAGTGAATTTTCCGGCGAACATTCATGAAATGTTCTTGACCAATGTAGAAGAAGAATGGTAAAATTGTTATTTCAAAATTTTTTGAAGTCATGTGTTGTGCACATGATGAGAGAGTGTATTTTTCCGTCAAAGTGAACTGACAGAAAAAGCTTTTGATAGTTGAGGGTAATCAAAAGTTACGAAAAAAAATTAAGTGTAGTCCGTTGCGAAAGGTGTCAATTACAGGGTAGTTGTCTGTAATTATCCCTTAAATACACTATATTTTAGGTAATATTAACAGAAAACATTATGTACTGTTTTTAACCATTGGCATCTCAAAACTCAATGATGGCTTATCCTATGTTATCATTGGGCAATTTTCTTAAAATATTTACTCCTTACTATTTTGAATTTGATTAGTTTTGAAATGTGAACATAATAACATATTTTGGTATTTTTGTGTTTTTGAAATTAAGAACTGTAGTATTGTAGTCTGATTGTGTTGCTAACTTCACACCAAACACAACTCTTTATATATATATATATATATAAACTATAATTCTTTGCCCATCTTTCCTTTTTTAATAGCTTTGATCAATACTTTGTGTTATTCTTGTTTGCTTATTAGTATCAGTGCTGTATTATTCAGATTGCATATTCATGATGTTTTTGTGTAGGTAAAATAGACTGGCATATTGTAGCTCCTGAATTTTCATTGGAACATTCGGCTTCTAATCCCGAGTCTGACGGAGTGAGTTGCAAAGCTAGAAATCAGATGTGCTCTTCCTTGGAACAAGTAGAGAGCCAGTCTTCTCCCAGTATTCCGTGTGATATATGCTGTGCTGAACCTCGATTCTGTCGTGAATGTTGCTGTATTCTCTGTAGCAAGACTATTAATTTGGCCCATGGAGGCTACAGTTACATCAAATGTGAAGCAGTGGTGCTTGAGAGTTATACATGTGGACATATTGCTCACATTGACTGTGCTCTTCGATCATATATGGCTGGGACAGTTGGAGGCTGTATTGGATTGGATGCCGAGTACTATTGCCGACGTTGTGATGCAAGGACAGATCTAGTTCCACATGTTGCGAGGCTTTTTCAGATGTGTGAATCTATTGATTCTCGGGATGACATTGAGAAAATTTTAAATGTTGGTGTCTGCATTTTGCGTGATTCTCAGAAAGAAAATGCCAAGGAGCTGCTTCGCCTCATTGAGTCATCCATTTCAAAGGTAACATGTAATCCATTCTGCTAAAGAATATATATATAAATTCGGTTGCTGAACTTTTTATTTGTCTTTAAAAGTTTTGTTGTCCCATTTGCAACGTCCTATAACAGCTGTGTTAACGATTTTGATCAGCTTCAAAGTGGGTCCAATCTTGAAGACATCTGGAAAGCTGTAGGAAACTTCTCAACTGTGCTCATAGGTAGGTTATCCAAATCATATCTCGTAGTAAATAGTTTTCACTTCAAACCCGATACTTGGCATCAGTTTTAAGTTATAATGTGCATGTAATTATTATATTGGACCTGAGAATACACATCATATACTAGTAGGATTTACGAAGCAACCTCCTTATCACGTTAAAATGTTATAGGAGCAAGGGTGTTCAAACATTCTCACTGACTTCTTTTTTCTGCATATCATCATTCACAGAGAGTCAATTTGTCATCTCTATAGATATGTAACAAATGTTGCTTTAATATATTAATCCTGTCACATATTTTCAATTTGTTTATATACAGATGACTCCCGTGGGAATGTTGTACCGGAGACGACAAACAGCCAAGAACCTCTACCTCTCGATATCAAAACAAGCTCTCTAAAAATTGTCTCAGTATCTTCTGCTGATCTTCATATAAAGAAGATGAAACTTGACGAGGATATTAATCAGGTTCTTCAGGCACTGCGAAACTCACAGGATGCTGAATACAAACTTGCTGAGGAGAGGCTTGAAGCTCAGAAGAAGTATCTTTATTGTCTGTACGAGGAGCTAGAGAAAGAGAGGTCTGACCTGGCAACACGCTCATCATCAACTAATCCAGATCCATTGCTGAATGCTGTGTTGAGTAGAGTGAAACAGATAAAACGTGAAGTCAGGAGATTCAATAAAATGGCGGAAGTGGCCAAGGGCTTTGGGAGGACTTCTAAGGTTATCCTGAAAGAAATCTATGGTGTGGAAACTAAAGATTAGAAGAAAAACAATACCAGTGGTTCAAATTCGGCCATCCTCACCCAATTCTAATACCGAATTGTCTTCTTCATGCTCTGAACTAATCAGTTGTAGTGTTGGAGCATTCATATTAGCATCTTTTGAAGGATGAGCTGCTCATATGCTTAGTGGCTGATTTTGCTGGGGAACATAAGAGAAAAGGCATTTATGTATATTAAAGGTATACTCATAGTATTCAAGGCTTGAGCATATGAAGGTTTTGTACAAGCCGTCCGGGCAATTTTACCTTCCTGCTTTCATTTGGGTTTGTACTACTTGCCTTGGTTTCCTTGCTGCATTTTTTGGACTGTGACCACATTGATCCAAGCCCTTGAACATGGCAGTTCATGTTCTTCTTGTAGAATGTATCCTTGTATTATGTGATCCTTTATCATCTGGCTGTATTATTTGTTACACAAGAGAAGACAAGTAGAACTGAAAGTTTTGGCTGAATTACTTTGACAACTCATAGAGACATAGGGTCAATTTAGTCATTAAAGTTTGGTTGAATAGGCTAAGGCAGGTTGAGCCATGTGGTTTAAACGTTTTGGATTTTCTTTGAGGTTTTGGGTTCGAGTCTCCCCAACCTGCTGATGGTAAGGTGTTCGAATAGTATGAGTAGTTATCAATTTTAGAATGATAAATATAGTATTTCATTAAAAGTTTATATTGTATATGTTTAAATGTTTCTAGACCTCTTGACTTGTTCCCATTTTAGAGTTAAACCCTTATTAAGAGTTTTCACTTGTTTTCATTCCTGGACTTTAAATTATTTAAATTTTAGTCCTAATGACCTGCAGTCACAGGTTGCAACTGGACACGTCACCTCTCCTTGTCATCTCACTCCGCCATGTCATACACGCTTGCCACGTCAGCCGTCCTCATATGAAACACCAAAATCCCAAAACGTCGTCGTATTGAATAAAATTAAACCAAAAAAATTACTCCTCTTCACTTCGTCTTCTTCCTCAACATTTCTTCCTCTGGTGCGGTCAGGATAAGCAAATCTCCGTTGTCGCTCTCACTTTCATTATTTTCTCCATTTCCTACCTCTTCTTCCTCTCCCTCTTCCTCCCCCTCCAGATCTATTTGCTTACACATATGATGAGGTGGTGCTCATGAAGCCATCACTTGAAAGTTGAAACAGACCCACAATTCTTATCTTCAACAACAGCAGCAGATGCTACCACTGCATATTTATCATTAGTTTATTGTTTCAAATTAAATTTCTAACATTTTTGCCTCCACTACTTCATATATATATATATATATATATGAGATCAAAAGTCTGTTGTTTGGCCTCTGTTATTGTATCTAGGGATTAACAAGATGGAGTTGTTTTGAGCATGAGAGATTGAGAGTTGATGAGAGCACAAAATAATTATTGGTTTTAGTACAAAACGAAGTGCTGAGAATCTAGGGTTCATCAAGTGCTAAGGAAGAAGATGAAGTGTTGAAGAGCAATTTTTTTGAGTTAATTTTACCCAATACGACGTCGTTTCAGAGTTTTAGCACTTCATATGAGGACGGCTGATGTGACACATATATGACGTGGCGGAGTGAGGTAGCAAGCAGAGGTGACGTGTCCGGTTGCGACCTGTGACTACAGGTCATTAGAACTAAAATTTAAAGTCTAGGGGTGAAAAACAAGTGAAAACTCTAAATATGGGTCAACTCTAAAATGGAAACAAGTCCAGGGGGTCTGGAAACATTTAACCCTATAATAACTACACTAACAATATTGCATATTCCATTATCTTTGTGTTGGTAGTGAGAAAATGAGTTTTCACATAACTCTTGTAATAATATAAAGGGCTAATAATACAAAGCAGGTTGGGCCAAGCGATTTTAGCGCTTCGGATTCTCTTAGAGATCTCAGGTTCGAGCACCTTTGCATGCGGTATAAGGTGGTTTATTTGAGTTTATAGGGGAGAGCTACCCCCTGTTGTGTAGTTCAACTGATCAAAAAAAAAATATAAAGAGGTAATTACAGTACACCTCCATGTGGTTATGACCAAAAACACATGGTCACCCTACTTTTAAAAAGTCGACAACCAATTACCCTATCTTTTTATTAATAGTGTAAAATGTTAAAACTAACAAAAAAATCTCTAACTTCGTCAATTTTATGGGTCAAATGACCATTTTGCCCTCAATTTCACTTCAGATTTTCAAATGTATGTCATTGAAATCTGAATAATGAGAAAAAATAAAATAAAAATTACAACTTTTAGCTCAAGTCTCCGTTTTGATTGATTCTTGTCTTGATTTCATATAATTTTTCAAGAGCAATATGACCATGGATTTATAATTTTTAAAAAATAAATTTTCTTGACAAAATGGATCATCTACAGATCTGGTTTGGTAAAAAAATCTGAAATATTAGTTGAAAATCAAGAAAAATACATAACTTTGTATCATAAACTTTGATTTTAGTGATTGTTTTGCCGATAAATTTTTTTTATAGTGATTTTTAACATGATTTTAAGTATTTTTTTCAAGAGCAACAAAAATATGGGTTCGATTATGAAAAAGGGTAAATTAGATATTCATCCTATATACTATACACTCAAAACACATGACCCCTAAACCTATTTTTGGAAACAGATACACCCCATATACTTACCATAATACCATTATGTTAGTTAGATCTAACAGATAAATCACATGCTATGCATGTGATGAATTTTTTTTTTTAAATTCCTAAGTTGCCCTTGAAGATGCCAGTTCTGGGCTTGAAGAACCCGGTGGTCGGAAACATCTAGGCTTGAAGAATTCAGTCACCAGATACTTCAAGACTTGAAAAAGCCGGCAACCAAATATGATTTTTTCAAGATTAATAACTTACAATTTTACTCACAAAATTCACTAACAGAGTGAAGTTATAAAGGATGTTCAAGGGTACTGGTATGATCTTGACTAAAAATGGAAATGCAATAACGAACACAGAGAAATGACAATTAGGCCTCAACTCGATTGAGTTTCCATGGCGATTCTATTATCTTCAAGTAAGCAATACTAACCAGCGAACAGAAAATTGTTTACAGGAAATGAAAATGCAGAAGAGAGAGAGAAAACAGAGAGAGGAACGAGACAACAGAATTCAACAACAAAACCCTATACTCCCTCTCATTCCATTACAGTCTCTGAGTTGGTGAGGTGGAACTTTGGTCCTGGTGTTGCGTCGTAGCTGATTAGGAGATCCACGAGCTTGCTCCGAATTGCTTAGTGGTTCTGCAAGCAGAGCTGGCATGGCTTTTTCGCCTAAGACTTCCTTCTCGCCCAAGTTATCAACGAACTTAACTCCTTGCATGAGAACGACATCGTTTCGGCCTTGTTTTCTTCCCATGTTCTCAACGCTGTCGTTTTGCTCTTCCCTCTTTAATTCGTTCTCAGCGACATCGTCTCGATAGCTTGTTCCCTTCCTTTGTGTTCCAATGGCTACCTTATCTTTAGCAGTCGTTCCAATACCTTCTCTATTTGCAACCACTTTGTCCTCAAGGTGCATGTCTTTGTATTTCTGCCGGAGCACGCCGACATCCTCCCATGAATCAGGCATAGTCGGGTCATCCCACTTAACCTTCGCCTGAAGAATCCATTGATTTGTCCTCCAAACTTGTCTGTAAGTTAGAACACTCGTTGGTTTCTTTTGCACAAGGTTAGAGAGTGAAGCTGGAGATACCTGAACTATTGTTGGGTCGCCTTGGAATCGCCGTAGCAGGGAGGCGTAGAAAAAAGGGTGAGTCCTTGCTTCCTCAGATAGTTTCAGCGATAAGTTACTTCCCCAATTTTTGTTTGCACCTGAAAGGGCCCAAAATACCTCATTCCCAATTATAGATTCTTCCTGAGAGCCACTGAGTGCTAATGATATGGTTGAAGCTTGAACAATACCCAATCATTAACTTGGAATTCAACTTCTCTCCTTCCCTGATCCTTGTAAAACTTCATTTTCTATTGTGCTTTGTTCAGGTTTGCTTTTAGCATATCCACAATTTGGTTTCTGTCACAGAGAAAGTTGTCTAATTCTTCATTTGTAGAGGACTCAGGTATGTAATCTTTTATTGTATGTGGCTGTCGACCATATAATGCTTGAAATGGAGTCATCCCAGCTGTAGTTTGAAACACAGTATTGTACCACAATTCAGCCAAAGGTAAAAAATTTCCCCATTTGTGAGGACACTCAGCCACAAATCATCTCAAATACATCTCAAGAGTCATGTTAAGAGCCTCAGATTGCCCATCTGTTTGGGGATGATAAGTTGTACTCATAGCCAATGTTGTCCCCTGTAGCTTAAACAATTCTTGCCAAAATTTGTTAATGAATGCTCGATCCCTTTCAGAAACAATAGATGTAGGCATAATATGTAATCTCACAATTTCTTGTATGAACTTTTGAGCCACTATGATGCTAGTGTAGTATGTTTTTAGGGTTGCAAAATGGGCATATTTAGCGGGCCTGTCGATTACTACCATGATCACTGTATAACCTTGAGAATTTGGGAGACCAGTAATGAAATCCATAACAATATCAGATCATACCTGTGATGGGATTGCTCATGGATGCAGTAGACCTCCTGGTAGTTGTTGGCTAGCTTTGGCATGTTGACACACAAAGCAAGTGTTAACATAAGCTTCCACATCCCCCAACATCTTTTGCCAATAAAAATTATCTGCCAACCTCTTATAGGTTCTTTTTATCCCAACATGACCTCCAATAGGTGAGCTATGGAATTCATGGAGCAAATGAAGCTTCAATATGTAGAAACTTGGGATGAATAACTTCCCTTTCCAATATAACAACCCATATTTTCAAGAAAATTGTGACTGTGCTGAAAGACACCCTTGGACATGAGTCATTGTTTTCAAAGTGCCAACATTGTTGTGTATCTCTTTTCTCAAATGATCTTAAAAATTCAAACTTTGGTTGAGAAACTACAGTCACTGAAAAGAAAGATCTTGATAAAGCATCATCTGTTATATTCTCTTTTTCTGGTTTGTATTCAATGGTGTACTCATGGCCCAATAGTTGAACTAAATATTGCTATTACTCTGGAATTTGTAGGACCTGATCACCTACAGCTTTGATGCTCTGATAATCTGTTCGAATATGAACTTGTGACCCAACAGGTAAGGTCTCCATATTCTCACTGTATGTTTTATAGCAAAGAGCTCTTTTATGTAAACTGATTGTTTTAGCATCCTAGGGGACAATTTTTGAGAATAGAAAGCTATAGGATGACCTTGTTGAGACAACACAGCTCCCGAACCAGTCCTTGAAGATCTGTCTCTATGATGAATGACTTAGAAAAATCAGGTAAACCAAGTACTGGAGCTCTAGTAATTGCTTCTTTCAAACCCAAAAAGGCTTGTTCAGTAGTTGAATTCAAAGTGAAGGCATCTTTCCTCAACAGATCAGTAAGTGGTGCAGCAAATTAGAGTAGTTTTAAATAAATCTTCTATAATAGTCTGTCAAGCCTAGGTAGCCTCTGAACTGCGTCACGTTCTTTGGTGTTGTCCATTTCAAGACTGCCTCTAACTTTGATGGATCCATAGCTACCCCATTGTGTAGAACAACATGCCCCAAATAATCCACATAAGTCTTACCAAAACTCCACTTTGACAATTTCACAAAGAGCTTATGAGTAGGGAGAATAGTGAGAACGTACTTGTTGAAGATACTGGATATGGTCATTCCGTATCTTGTTATAGATGAGTATATCATCGAAAAACATCAAAACAAATCTCTTTAGGAAGGGTTGCAAGACTTGATTCATGAGGGCCTGAAATGTTGCAAGTGCATTGCTCAACCCAAAAGGCATAACAAGCTACTGGTAATGACCCAAATGAGTCCTGAATGTTGTCTTCTCTTTATCATCATTGTTGAGCTGAATTTGGTGGTAACTAGATCTTAAATCTTGTTTAGTGAAGTAGTGTGCCGCAAAGAGTTCATCAACTCCTCCACTGTTGGAATGGGAAATGTATCCTTAATGGTGATAGCATTCAATGCTATATAATCAATGCAAAACCTGTAAGTACAATCTTGCTTTTTCACTAAAATAACAGGTGCAGAGAATGAGTTGTTACTAGGCTATAGTAAGCCTTCTTGTACCAATTCCTTGACTATCATCTCTTTTTCATTTTTATGAGAATAAGCATACTTAAATGGCTTGACAATAGTAAGGACTGCTCCAGCCATCCATGGTGTCTTGTGATCTTGTTCTCTTGTAGAGGGTAAAGTGCAAGGTTTCAAAAACAAATGCTGGTGCAGGTGTAAGAGCAAAACTAGCTCAGGGTCCAAATCCTCAGGTAAATCTTTGAAAACCTCCACTTCTTCTTGTGTGGCCATAGGTTGTACCAAATAAAACTGAGCAATTGAATCTGTATCCATCATCCTTGTCATGTGATTATACTGAGCCTGCTTGGTTTCAGTTTTGTCACCCATCAACTGTATGAACTTGTTGTTGTTGTAAAACTTCATCAACATCTTGGTATAATAAGTGAGATATGGTCCCAATGTAGCTAGCCATTGAACCCCCAAAACAATGTCAACTCCCCATATAGACAAAACTATCAAAGGAACGGTGAAACTTTGTTGTTGAATCTGAATAGGTACCTCTTCAACCATTCTCACAGCTTTCAGATACTGACCATTTCCTACCTTGATTGAAAAATCAGGGAAAGGTTCTATAGGCAAACCCAGAGCATTGGAAATTCTAGGTTGGATGAAATTATGGGAACTCCCATTATCTATCAACATTGAAGTGTGCATTCCTTTTACTATTGTTGTAAACCTCATTGTGGTTGTATTGTAAGCTCTTTCAAGAGCATAATAAATACTGTAGGCTGGTCTGTTTGGTCAATTTGAGGTAGTGGTGTTTGTGGTGGTGGTTCAGGTATAATGTTGTTTGGTTGGTCTAGGAATAGGTCATCTTGGTCTAATCCCTCTTCTCTCATATCAATGTGAAGAAATTTTGGTTTATTTGGGCAGTTGTGTGTATAGATATATTTCTCATCACATGTGAAACACTGTCCCATTTCCCTTCTCCTCTGTAATTCAGACTGTGTCAGGCTCTTAATGTTTTCAGCTGTAGATTTTGGTATGGTAGGTTTAGTGTTTGGTGTAGGGAGTAGGTGGTGGTTGGTATGGTCGTGAGTATTGATGCGCCAGTTTTGACCGGCGGTCAACGCAAGCACACTTGGATGTTGATGTGTCGAGTCTT
>JAYMTF010005291.1:0-11796 GCA_036897485.1 Pelargonium nanum | reverse complement strand
ATGTTAGATTTCATGTTTTTCCTAGTTTGCTTTAGTTGGTTTGTTTCTCTTTTGTTTCTTAAGTTTTGTAAGCCTTTTTGGCCCCTTTTGGTTTAATGAGAGTACTAGTTTTTTCCTTTCAAAAATAAATTTTAGTTTGAACATTTGAAACATGCATACAAGTAATATTCTTTACTTCGCCGTAACTATGTCATCATGAGCGCAGTGACATGTTTTCTTATTTTGTGAAACACTACTAACAATTGGACTATCTCCGACAAATAGCTTACGACAATCTCCATTATGTTGCTGATCCACGATAATTATACGACGACAATCATTTATCGCGGATCACTAATGAGGCTACAACGGGCGGGCATCACCACAATTTTTTGCACCGAGGATGGCGCGTAACTAAAATTTGACGTGAAAACTATATATAAAAATAATGAGCGTTATAAAAAGGCACACCGATGATCATATTGCAATGAATTTGCGTCACAAATGGTTTTTGCCAACTATTTAATTGAACGACGTCGTTTCGGTGACAATTACTCACCATGCATATTCTTAAACAACTAAAACAAAAATTTGTTATATGTTGTACCTCAATCATGAAATATGACATGGAAAGATAGTTGAGGATGATGATGAAGAATTTGGTTGAAATTGGAAACTTTACCATTACACTTGTTTGAGAGAAAATACATTGTAGGCATGAAAGAGATATGGATTCTACTTTCTAATACCAATAGCATTTGGTTCCTTAGCACCCAAAAGAAACTCCTTTGGTTTTCAATAAATGATAGAATAGAAGAATATAAAAGAAAGAAGGGAAGAGAAAGGAAAAAAAAGAATACCAAGAAAAATGTTCTTTTTCCTTTTGATGATTAAGCACATATTCATAAATACTTTAAATTATTAGCAAAACTACAAATATATTTGATTTTATTATCCAAGTTTCTAGGTGATGTTTGATTTTTTAATAATTATTTTACACAGTAGATACACGGTAAGAACAACCTTTTTATTATATCGAATTATAATCATATATGCGATCAGGGACGGATGCACAGTCACCACATCGGGGGCAGTTGCCCCCAGTGATTTTTTTTTCAAAAAACACCACTAAATTTTATAATTTTTTTTATTTTCCCCAATAAATTTGTATTTTTGCCCCCCACAAAATCATATGAAATATTTTACTCTCATGATGGTTTAAATTACCAACTAAGCTGTGATATTTTTGTGGTAAATGTCCAATTAATTATAATATGTATAATAAAAAACATAAATAACAAAATGGAAGTTCAAAAGACATTTTACTTTAGAAGTATATTAATAATTCCTTATATAATAAATTATTTTACTCCCACAAGCTACAAGTTCTGAATACGTCCCTGTATGCGATACATTATCCGTTTATTTTAAATAATTTTATATGATTATGAAAGTAAAATATTTCATAGTTGATTAAATAGTTATTATTAAATAAGATTATTAAAAAAATTGAATATTTCAAGTGAAAAATACAAAGTAGTAATATTATTGAAGAAAAAAAACTCCATAATTAAAGTTTTTGCTTTTCTATTTTAAATTTGGAAATCACTTTATTTTATTATAATATTTTATGTTTTCTTGTGTGAGATGTATAGACTTTTTTTTAACCTTCCCCAATATCTGGTCTTAACCCCCGTAAATCGCGCACAGACTGACACGTGGCACCAATGTGACCCTCCGATGATTTACTTGAACATTAGCTGTGACCGAGCAGAAGAGACACGTGGCGGTGGGGAGAAAGGCGACACGAGTGGCTGACACGTGGAAAATAAATAAATAAAATAAAAGCAAAGCTTATCCATTTTATTATCGATACAAAAGTTATTGTCAAATTGTCAACGTACAAAAAAAGCGAGAATGGGCCCACAATGGGAATGGGCCCACACAATGTGTGAGGGACAAGCCCATTAATATGAAAGCGAAAGCCCATTTTGTCATATGTTTAGGATTTTGTGAAACGACGTCGTGGCCAGGGAAACGTCCGTTTTGGAATTGTAATTGCATTGATGATTGATTTGATGGACTAGATAGATAATCATAGTCACATTGCTGTTTTTTTCTTGATCCGAACTCGCAATTCAAATTTTGGGTTCAAAATTTTTCGATTTCGAATTGAAAGACTTGTCCCGAACATGAAAGACTTATCAGGTTTTAGATTACCCACATAACTACTCTATTCCGGTTTTTCAAAAAAATTCATTGAAATCGGTCCAGTGCGGTTCATGTATTCCCGAACCGATCCAACTCATGTTTCCCAAAAATGAAGCTTGTATCCTAGCCAACAAGTCCGGTCTGATCTTGAACTGATGCACACTTTTAATTGTATAATATTCACATCCAACTAAAGCAAACATTTCGGATTTCGAGTCGGGTTCAAATTTGAAAGACATAACCCAAACCCAACTCGAAAGGAGTGCGGGTTTTAGATGAAATTTGGGTTTTACCCGTGAAATGTAGAGGTTTGTTTGACCCAAAAATAGATCGAGTATATATCATACAACTCGAACCCACAAAAATGCATATCTGGTTTAGGGTGCCGCACGTTGGAGTCCAAATTGCCAGCTCTACATCCGACCATGAACGACGATACATTGAACGTCAAACGTCAGGATTACTTAATTATTGTCTCTAAAGGTTAACTAGAGTTAAATAATTAAGAAGTCAACTTTAATTGCCATCATGTAGTATTGGAGAAGAAGAAAGATCTTAATTTTATATATAAACCCTAAAATTAAATATAATTGAACATGGTGGGTCTGCAACTACTATGCACAAATGTGAGTCTCATGTTCAATTAATTTAAGTAAATAAATGCAAAGACTTATCTATATCTCTAAAACCCTCCATTTGTACTCATATAATTGTTAATTCAAGAAGATGCTTTATATAAATATACATAATCAATAAGGTATTTGAGATCTTATTCTAAATTGGTACACCAACATGTAGACAAAGAATGTGATTCTTCACAATATTGCAGAACCTGCATCTTAGAGCTGGTAGTTTGGGTCAAAACTCATGGCACGATCCGAGTTTAAGCGGGTTCGAGTTCAGCTTAATCGTGTTCGTGCCCAACCCACCTAAACCCGTCATTCAACACGTAGGGTAATGAAGTGTAATATAAAACCCAAGTATTTAAACTATTTGACTATGTTGTGTCGTATTCTTGTTGAGAAACTCAACCCGTTTAATAATAGGGTCTTTTATGAGTTGACCCATATCACATAATACTAAATTTTCAACACGACATGAACACAACCTGCGAACATAAATTGCTAACAAATTGAGCATAAATTCACACAGCCATAACGCAACACACCAACAAACAAGACCACACAACAACTAGGCCACATTTCCACATTCTAAGCTCCTTTGAGGGGGCACTTTGGTCATTTTTCTATCTCCGGAAAATTTATTGTTAAGCTTTGAACCGAGAGTTATATATAGTTGTTGTGCAACTTATGTTTTTTTAGCTTATGTTCAATTTTTGGGTTTTAGGAATTTCTCAATTACTCCTATTATTTCTAATGAGTTGCATCAAAAGTGTCAAACGAACATGTCAAGCTTGATTATCCACCTAAGGCTACGGGAAAAAAAATCTAATAACTAGTTTGAGTCTCAATCCTTCGACTAAAGACTTTCAATGCACAAAACGTCCCAATGATGAAAACGAAACTAGAAACTTGGATGTGACCACCTAAACTGTCGCATTCATGTATTTCTGATAGATTACAAAACCCCCAAACAAAGGGGATAGAAATTTGAACTAAATCACGAGTTTGTCAATGGAAGACCGTAAAAAAATGCACTTCTATCAAGAGGCTCAGTCCTAGGGTTTCATGCAGCTCAACCATATTTGCTAAAACTATCAGTCCAAACTACGATCATCGAAAGAAAGGGCATGGAAGGGAAAACCGAAAGCTTACTTGATAGTGATGTAGCGATTTGTCCCGTGTCTGGCCCAATAGTCTTTAAGATCCAACGGAACTGACAGATCGTGACCTTCTGCTGCAACCCGACTGAGCAATCTTGTAAAGACATTTCCACTCATCTTCCGTCCACCTACTCGGGCATGGCGCTTGTTTTGCATTTGTGGTAGCGGGTACTGTGACATGGTTGTGGTGCAACATGATGATTGCCATCCACCGTTTCCCCATTTGTAGCATTGCCGAGGAAGTCCTGTGCATGAGCAAACTGGCCCGGGCATGGTAGACTCGTCGAAAACAATCAAGTTTAAGCCTACATCGTGACTATCCCACTCTGACTTGTACTTTATCCCACCAGAGAGGACTTGCTGGTTCAAATCTTCGCCTATTCTCTTCACTACTTTGGTCTCCTTTGCTCGCTTTCTTTTACGAGGCTTCACTGCTTCGGAAGAAACGATAGATATAGGTAAAGCATCCGTTATATGCGCTTCTTCACGTTGCATCATACCACAACTCAACGGGAAACTGATGGCACTTTCCCGATACTGAAGGGCAGCTAGAGCATTGTCTCGTTCCATTAACGCTTCGTTTCGCTGTGCAATTGCTTTTTCTCGCTGCACTAGTGCTTCATCTCGTTCAGCTAGGGCTTCCTTTTTCTCGTTCAGAGCTTGATTCCGTTCTTGAATAGCAGCGTCCCTCTCGGCAAGGATAGCCATTATTTTCTTGTTCATCGCTAAAGCGTTCTGTTGCTCTTTTCCTTGATGTTGCGGCATCATATTCCACTGCATATTTCATTCGTAATATATTCAAATTAATACAAAATTGCATGCAAAAAAATAAAACACTCACACACACACGTAGAAAATGGTTGTTTTTTATTTTATTTTATTACCGGAGAGTGCACTCCTCTGTAATAGTCCATCTTATATCTACCGTTTTCGTGTTGTCCACCACCATCATCCATATTTACTGATGGTCTCAAGCTGCTTCTCAAATTTCAATGCTCATAAATATCTGGAATCAACAAGCTTAGAAGCTAGTAGACATCTGTTTTCAAGAGAAGAAACCATTAGTTTCAAATCAAACAACAAAAGAGCAATGAGGCAAAACTTATTTACAGAGAGAGCATTCAAATTAGTGACACCATATAACTTCAGCAAGACAATGACTTTAAAAGCAACTTGATGGGATGTACTAGAGGTGGCAATTGGGGTTTTGGGTCGGATTAAGAATGACCTAACCCGAAAGAGATGTGGGACCGTTCGGGTTGTGTGTTTCATGTGGTGGGTCGGGTTTTGCATGCGGATTGTGTGGGTTTGCCCGAACCGACCCGCTATTTCACAAGAAACATCCAACCCCGAAAATTGGCCGAGTCAATGATCAGGTGCCCACAGGTTTGGGTCCAAAATGCCGGCTCTAGGATATACCCAGAGAACGGCAGAAGAAGTTTGATATCTACCTATAGAAGAAAAACAAACAGTGAAATTTAACACAGAGAATCAGAAGGTTAGCATGGTGAAAAAAAAATGAACTATAATGTTATTCTCATCACCACTCAACAGCAATACTAATACAAAGAACACCTTGCCAGGATAGTCAAACAACAATGTCAATGTCAAACAAAATGTTTCATTGAGAGTCTATAATAGATATAAATCAAATCTGATGCTACAAAAGTTTTTGGTAGCACCGAGTGTTGTAGTGCTATTGCCTTGTCATCGGCTACTCAAAGCACAAGACAGAGCATGAGGCCCTCACTTCATCGGGTATGAGAGAGAGAGAGAAGATCCAGGTTCTAAGTCTAACATGCAAAAAGTCTAATTATGTCTTGCCGAAGAAATAATGCACCACAAAAATTTCCACGAATAATGAAGATATCCTATTATAGCCCAAAATGATAAAGAATACACATTTGAGCACATGTCCATATATATATATATATATATATATATATCCAAATCTTCATAATCCCTCACTAGAAAACATATATAGTAATGGCTCGCTCAGTGTATATAAGCTTTCCCTCTAGGGAGAGCCTTACTTTAGAGTCTCTCTATCTTTCTATTTGTGCGCAGTAATGCCCCTTTTCAATGTCTAAGGTAGGTGCTCAGTCCTAAAATCGACACTAGAGGAAATTGTCTAAGAGATTCGAAGCTAGATGATAGGTTCATTGTGGGCATTCACTTACTCCTAGAACTAATATAACAATATTAGACGTTACATGGGAAAGAAAAGTTCTGAGGTTTGATCTTCTAATAAGATAAAAGTATTGAATTGGTAAACTAAATGCTACCAATTCTTTGGCTTCAATAATCAGATTTCATTACACAAGAAACTAAACTGTATTGTAGCTGAAAAGGCAGTCATTGTGACGAGGACTCAACAGCACGACAACCATCAACTTACTTTTCTACCGCCCAAAGTCAGACAAATAACTCGTTTTTGGCTAATTCTGATATCTCCATCAATCATAGGACTCTTCATAGAAGGAAACTACTCACACTCTCTCATTACACCAAATTAGAACATAATGACAAGCTATCCATGACTGCTCCTCAAATTCTCCACGAACCATTCACATTTACCATCGTGTAAAATCCATTCCAAGGCTTAAATTTAAAATCACCCTAAACACAATTTTCTTCCTTTCTCCTTTCCAAACGAATAATGAAGCTACTTCTCAACTATCTCCTTTACTATTAAATGCTAACACTTCTCTAGCTCCAATAATCAGCTCTCATCACAAAAGAAAACACAATCATAGGACTCTCCATAGAAAGTGGCTACTCACACTCTCTAATTACACCCAATGAGAACCCAATCCCAAGATTATAAACTCCAAATTAACCATAATTTTTATCCATTCTATAATCACACAATACTCTTCGTCTACATGACCAACCAAAATACTAAAAGAAACATACACACAAATAAGAACAACAATAAAGTCAAACAAATATTTCTCCGTTTTTGGCTAATTCGATATCTCCATCACTCATAGGACTCTCGAAGTCAGCTACTCACACTTAGGGTTGTGAACGAGCTGCTCCAGCTTGGCTCACCAAATTTTCGGCTCGAGCAAACCCAAGCCCTGAAAATTTTAAACTCTGGTCCTGCTCAATTACCCCCCTACTCACACTCTCCCATTACACCCAATTAGAACCTAATGCCAAGCCAACCCAAGATTACAAACTCCATAATCAACCACAATCTTTAGCCATTCTATAATTTAACCACACAATAGTCTTCACCACCTGGACCAACCAAAACATTGAAAGAAACATACACCAAACTAAGAACATCGAAACTTAAACTGTACAACAAGCTTTCTGAATAGAACCCAAGTAACAGAACAGAAAAAGAAACAGAACCCAAATCAGAAACTGGTAATTACAGCTAGGGTTCGATAATGGAAGTACATAATCACGAACACAGAGCAACACATTGAGAGTTGAGAATATGCGTAAATTTGTATATAAATATACATACATACATATATATATATATAGAGAGAGAGAGAGAGATTGGGATCGAGTGGAGAATGAGACTTACAGAATTTGGCGTGTGAATCGAAGAATCGGTGAAGTCTCTAAAGAATCTATGCGTTGCCAGAGAAAAGTACAGAGAGAGAGAGAGAGGGTGTCATCGGCCAGACTCGGTGGATGAGTTTGGGCTTCGATAGATCTTCTTCTTTATACGGTGTCGTTTTGGGGTTGAAGTATTGGAGCTCTGGACTCATTGAGCTTATCTTTTGGATTTGGGCCGATACTTTGAGACGTGACTATAGTTTACAATATGGACTAAAATGTGGGTAGAGTCGGTTCCGGGTTCGTGTTGTTGAGCCTTAGTATTTTCGATTTGGTCGAGTTAGGGTTAGAATTTTAGAAATATAATACACTGAATTGGTTGAGTTTAATCGATTGGGTCAAGATAGAATCGGATCAGATGTCCGAGTGTTTGAATCTAAATTGTCAACGTTTTGTACTCAGTCTCACCTCATATTCGTTTTGCTTGCCACAAATTGATCTGGAGACCTTTAATCCCCCCTAAGTTGCAATGCTTCGCATGGCTTGCGGCACTCAATAGCGTGCCATGTTTGGTTTTCCTTTCGTCTCGAGGAGTTATACCGAGTTCGGTGGACTGCACTTGTAAGCTTTGTGACGGAATCTTGCTCGCACTTATTGATTTTGTGTCCTTGGGCCTTTCGAATATGGGCGGCTGTTTTGAGGTGGTGGAGCGTGAAGACCGTCTTACCGGCCGACGTATTTTCGCTCCTGGCCGGATGGAGCTCTTGCTTCGGTGGTTGTAAGGCGAGTTGTTCGCTTTGGGACGCTACCTGTCTCGTTGTTATTTTGCATTTATGGTTGGCTCGTAACGCCCTCATCTTCCGTCACAAGTTCCCTAGCATTGAAGACACGGTAGTTATGATTAAGAGCTTTTGTTACTCTCTTTGTAATTGCTTGCTTTTTATTCCGCATAACTCTTTTTCCTTTTCGACTTGGAATTTGGATCCCGCCTCTTGCTTGACTGGTTAGGGGCTCTTTTCAGTGTTATTCTTGTACTTTTATTTACGCTATACTGGCTATTATATAAAAAGTACTGATTGCTTATAAAATAAAAAATAAAAAGAAATAAAAAAAACTCTACCTATAACCCACTAACATTTTAATTTGAGGCCTTCTGTTCATAGATATTGACTCACTGTGCTTCCTAAACTAGAGCTTTTATCATTTAAGTTCCTCTTGGAATAATTTCAGCATAGTAGTTTTTATGAGTCATTTTATTAAGTCTAAAATCTTTAAATAGGATTGCGGTAATCTTATGTTCTACTAGTTTTGTAACGTTTATTACAGTAAAAATAAGAGTTTACACTCCTGACCCCTGGGAGACTCATATTCGCAAACTAACTCCCTCTTAAATATGTACACATGTATATGACATAAAAGTATAATTTTTAGCCCTCTCTTCCACTATTGGAAAACAAGTTGAAACAACCTTTTTTTTCAGTAAACAAATCAATTTGATGGTGCATTGCATCAAAAGATTGATCAAGAGATTAAAAAATCTTCTCTTTTTATTATTATGTTAATTGAATAGATTGTGTACATTAAATTTTCTCTAATATAACATTAATAAAAACATATTATCAAATTGTTAGATAAGTAAGGAAAGATATAACTTTACTTTTAATTCTATGAATCAATTACAATATTATAGTATTCAAATTCTAGCTAGAATACTACCTGATTATGAGAGGATAGAGTAATATATTGTGAGACAAGACTATTAAATTCTCATTTTATCTTATAAATATTGTCTTAATATTCCATCTATTTATTACTAATGATCTGATCTCAATTATACCGTTAGTTGTTGTAACTCCTTTTTCTACTAGTTTTGACGGATCATACAAAATTATTATTTTATAACCATACATTTTATCTCTGTAAAACTAGTTACTAAAGCTAAGAGGTTACTTAAGGTCTACACATCTAATAAACATGATTGACTTTTAAGCTCTGAGATAGATGTACCAAATAATGTCCGACTTTATTTATTCGAAACCACCTCTTTAATGGAGGGTGAAAATTTCAAATTCACTATTCACATTCAATGTATAGGATTCATCGTATAGAAAATTTTATTTATCTTTATATTATTTACTATGATACTAGAAAGTGGAAACATTTTAAAAGTCTTGTAGAGAGTTGATAAATGCTCAAGAACAACACCTTCGTAGGCCTACTGTTCCGTCACTTATAAAAAAAAAACTTTTCATAATGTATTAGTATATCGTCGATTTTCTCATCGAATGACAAATGTCTTTGAAGCTTTTGGTGATGAAAATAACTATTAGTAAATGACATGATGAAATTTAATCGGATCAAAAGTAAATTAAACTATATTTTCATTTATTATATTATTTGAGGTTCCGTAAATAAGTGAACATCCACTCCTCCCTATTTGCACATGTTCTCGTTAGTCGTTGCAATTGGACCATAACCCCCCAATTGGGTATTTTAGAGCACCTCACATCTTCTCTGGAATA
Source organism: Pelargonium nanum (assembly GCA_036897485.1). Lineage (NCBI taxonomy): Eukaryota > Viridiplantae > Streptophyta > Magnoliopsida > Geraniales > Geraniaceae > Pelargonium > Pelargonium nanum. The sequence continues at coordinate 1,782 of JAYMTF010005291.1, read as the reverse complement.
TATACAAGTTGCAATTGGACCATATCCCCCCAATTGGGTATTTTAGAGCACCTCACGTCTTCTCTGAAATATATACAAATACACTCGCTTTCTCACGTGGTATCATAGTTGGTTTCATTTGAGTTTGTTGATCCATATGGCTTACTTCTCGACTTAGTCTACTTATCGACGGACGGGATTTGTTCTTTCTTATCCAAATAACATGTGAAGGAAAGTGTTAAGGAATTCTATGGAGATATTATGAAGTCAATTACCAATTGAAATTTTTGTTGGTTATTTATATATCAATTTAAGTTCTTGAATGGTAAAATTTAACCCTACAACTACTCTCATTTGACAAAGAAAATAATTACCCTTTCTCATTCCATGTGACACAAGGATGTCTTGGTTTTGTCTTGTGTGATAGGAGTTGAATGAATGAGCTTTTTTTCTCTTCAGAATAATAAATAAATAAAAATGAAAAGTTTATATATAATATAAGAACACGAACACGATATGATCACAAAATTAGCGAACACAAACTGAAAAACACGTTTTTGTGTCATATTCGTGTTTGTGTTGCGGGTTAAGACACGAATTGCCAGCTCTAGTTAGAACTGTATCACAACAAATTACAGTTAGTGCAACTTCAAGCCATATCAAGCACTCATTAACTATGTGAGTCTCAAAGTGATGAAGATCAGACCCAAATGAAACCAAATGTTAAATCAGAGATCATATGAAATTTCAAGCATAGTTCGTGTTTTTGATATCGAAACGCATACAAAAGTTCAAACAAGCTATGTAAGCATCATGTAGTTCTCGACGCAGACTGATCATAAACCCTACCGCATGTTTTTAGAACACTTACCTTCTTATTCTTCTTGAAACGATCAAGTGGCACACTTAAGCGTAGAGATCCACGCCCCAGAACTTGGCGGGTTGATTAGTGCGATAGTTCCTATCGAGACTCTTTATCAGGTCCATGTCCTCCTTGGTCAGCTCAAAGTCGGAAACTTGGAAATTCTCTTCCAATCTCCCTAACTTCGATGTCTTTGGAATCACTATCGTGTCTCTTTGGATGCCCCAGCGGAGAACGACCTGAGCTATGGTCTTCTTGTACTTTTCAGCCAAACCCTGTTTGACAGAGAAACGATACAACATTTTGTAGTAAGCGTAAATCAGTAAACACGTGAATTTCCTAGTTGTTAAGGAGTATAAAGTTAATATAAGTTCTTCAACTATCAGTTTAAACATTAGTTTAGTTGGTGTTGGTCATTGTATCAGTCAAGACTTGATCAATTAGATTCATGAACTAATTTTATGCTAAAATCCTCCCTCCCCATAGAAATCTGACCAAAATGGTCCTCAATGTTAACTTCCATTTAATTTCCAGGTCAGCAAATTGACATATTGACTAATGAAAATTAATGTAGGGGACTATTTTGCTCGGTTTTAAAAAAAAAGGGGGACATTTTTAGCATAAAAATTAGTTCATGGACCAAATTGATCGGATCTTGTTAGTTGAGAACCATTTTAATAGTTTTTCCTTCAAAAAATGTTGAAGTTCCAGCACGAGGCAATGAGAATACATGTGTATACACCACGTGCAAAGCGACTGTGGGCATGGATGTGAGGGGGCGTGCTAGAATATAAAGTTAATATCTGGCCTTCGACTATCGGCTCAAACTTTTGGTTGAGTCGGTCATCTACACTAGTAATGATAATAGCTGAAAACTGATCCATACGAGAGGAGATATCAACAACTTACTTTCAAAACCGGATCATCCAAGCACGAGACTG
>JAYMTF010005290.1:0-11797 GCA_036897485.1 Pelargonium nanum | reverse complement strand
TAGATATTATTATTTGAAAATTTAATATTAAATGAATGATATAATAGTCTTTTTAGATAACAAAATTTGAATTTTAAAATTTAAGGTAGTTAATTGTCGTGGGCAAATACTTTAGGGGAGATATGTGTTGTGAATTTTTAAATTGAGTAGCCACCTGTTTGTGGACAAAACCACATAAAAGGTTTGTGTAATTACCCCTATTTTGAATAAGTCACTTAGGTTCCTAAACTTTATTACTTTGGGTCAAAAAGGTCTCTGTAGACTGTAATTAGTTGAGGTTAATTGTGTCGTTATTTGTGCCAACGTGGATTGAAAAATAATTAAATACTAATTTTATTACACATGTGGCACGCTGACGTGATTGTTTGAAACAATTAGTTTATTTCATTTTGACCCGTAATTTTTTAAATTTGACTCATTTATTCCCTTTATTTTTCAATTTCATTCATTCATATTGTATTCTTCCTAAACTCAAATATTGAACTATCCCATTACCAGAGGATTTAAAGCTTGAATTATCTTGTGCTAGACAATTCGACCTCGGTGATCGACCCCTAGTAGGTGTCACCCCTGAAGACATATCTTGTAAAGGACCATTTAAACTAAAAGCTTAAGTTGAGAGTTGAGAGTCCAACATTAGTTTAATTATACTCTAACACGTTCCCCCACGTGCAAGCCCAGTTTTGCTTTGCACGTGGCCAATGCACAAATCCACTTTTTGCCTTGTGCTGAAATTTAATAAGGGTGACAGCATGACTTGAGCTCGGGACCTTTAGCCACCAATGCTTTGATACCATGTAAATGACTATTTTAATTAAAAGTTTAAACTGGTCTTCTCTGTAGGATTTATGACTCAAGACTGGAGATCGAGAAGTTCAAGGTCGAATCTTAAAACATGAACACTCTTAACTATCCTAACATGCAAAATTAGAATACAAATCCAATAGATAGTACTACATTGACTCATAGACTAGTATTATAGAATTCTCGACCTTATCTACTATCCATTCGTTTCTTGGCTAATATTACCAAGTTTTAGATAATATTAAAAGAAGAAAAAAAAACACAAAGGCATCCACTTTTATTATAATATCATATTCATTACTTGATGGATACATGTAAAAAGAACTCGAATACAAAACATGTTCCTTTCTAGTCGTCTGATGTAAAAGAAGACTCTTCATCGTCATCGTCTTTATGGAACTTCCATACCGAAGCCATTATTTCATTAGAGGTAGTAGTTGAATACTTCCTAGCTCTTTTAACCTATTTTACAAATAAAAAACACACATATATGAACAAAATGTAAGACATATTTAGTAGAAAAAAAATACGTAAAAACATGCATGCATATAATTAATTACGTGTGACACTTAAAAGTGGCTTATTACTCTTGGTCTTGGTGTGAGCGCGATCTTATGAAATTCCACATTTTTACAATGAGCCGCTCTTGTTTTCAAATATTCCTTTAACTCCTCATCTTTCATGGTGTCCATCATATCAGTCTATCAATCAATCAATAAAAAAACAGTCAAGAGGTTACCCGACTCAACTTAGATTAAATCGAATAGTTCACACAAAAAACCAATAGTATAAAGGTTGAAACTAAATAATGGACAATTTTATTTTATTATTACAAATCCATTGATTTTTTTGGGGTTTGTGGTTTGTTTTTAACTAGTTTTGAAAAAAATTGATCACTAAATTGTTGAACTTAATTCATTGATGGAATATGTCAATCTAGTCCAACTTGTACAGCCCTATGTTCTAAGAGTTTGCTTTACAAAGATAGAAAAATAACATTATTTTGAACACGAATCATAAGATTCACGACGTAAGAAAAGATTTTATTTATGTGCGCAATTTTTCTCTTACTCTAACTGAGATCGATGTAGTTTTCTTACTTGAAGTTAAATCACTAGATGTACTAAAAATAAAACTACCCCAGAGCTAGCTAGCCATCAAGAAATCACTCAAAAACAAAACAAGAGGAGCTATTGTTAGTATGAATTTTCAACCAAATGTTTACAAATAATAATAATAATAATAATAATAATAATAATAATAATAATAATAACAACAACAACAATCTAGTGAAGGAAAATGATATACCCATTTTTTGAGGTCTTCTATGTCTTTTTTCAAACACTTTTCTTCAATTTCTGCAATGTTCTTCTTATCCATCCATGAAAGAGGCATTGAATCTTTTGTTCCATTAGACATTTTAAAGTGAGACTGATATGAGTAGAAGCTAGAGTACATATATGAATATGATGAATTGTAATATCAAGAAATGGAGATATATAAAGAAAAATATTCATTTAATAACGTATGATCACATGATTTTATAAATTAAAATAAGTGCAAATTAACAAGTTGTCATAGCGGTTACAGATTAAGAATGTGCATTATACATGTGAAAATGACAAATATTATATGGCTAATTTGGACGGTGAAAAAACATGTCACAAGATTTTATGGATACGTTCTCGTAAAACTTTCATTGACAGACTGGATAGACGTTTCTCAAATTTTAAAAGAATAAAAATTATCACATGAATCTATGCTTCATATAGTTAATTAAGTTTCTAAGTTTAACTCTTAATAGCACATTTCATGCACTATAGAGGCCTTTGTTTAGCACATTTCATGCATGATAATTGTAAAGTATAATTATTGCATTTATTTGATTTTTTTAGAATGGACAATAACTTGGAATTGCACTCGTATAGAGAAGAGTAAAAAGTTTTATGTGTGATTAAACCCCGAATATAAAATAAACTCATTTCGTAAAACTGATGAGAATTATTTGTGATTTCTACCCAAAATAAGTATTCACAAAATTGAATACTCTCACAAACAACTCTTCTACATATTTGAAATATTTATTTTATTAAAATATTTCAACTCCCTTCTTCAATATATATAGAGAGAGAGCAAGGATCTCAAGCCAATATTTATTTGGCTTAAACTAAGTCATTAATGAGGTGATAACACCTCATTAAAAATCATGAACCCGGGCGAGTCGCTCCGCTCCCACCAATTCACTTGGGTTGGTATGGGTGAAATTTAATGAGGTGTCATCGTCTTATTGATTTGGCTTAGATTATTTGATTTAAATAATATCTTAGTTAGTTTTCTATATAAAAAATTATAGAACTAAAGATCAACTTGGTCTCCGTACTTGCAAAAAAATAACCATTTTAGCCTTGTAAAAAGGTCAACTTGCTCGCGATTGTGGCAGCGGCGCTTGTTACTACTATTACTCGTGACGTGGTAGAGGTGCTCCTTACTGCTGCTGCTCGTGGCGGAGATCGCCGAAATTGCTGGGATCTCAGGTGACCAACCCTTTTCTGCTCACTCTTTGCATTCTCATTTTTTAGTTAATTTTTTCGTGTAATTTTTTAGTTATTTTGGATTTTCAAAAAAAACAAAAGGAAAAACAAATGGGTTTAAACTCTTAATTGTTGATGTTGTTATTCATGGTTTAATTTGATTTTGATATGAAATCTTTTAATTTAAAAAATAAACTCAAGTTTTGAATTTTCTAGTAACGAATAGTTCAGTGTTTGAGTTTAGAAAAAAGATGGTATATATGAATGAAAAAAGAAAAATAAAGAGGATAAATGAGTTAAATTAGAAAAACTAAAGGGTATATATTAGTAAAATTAAAAATTTATGAGTAAGTGAAACAAACTAAATGTTTCGATTATATTTTATTTTCAAAATGGTCACGTCAACCCAACATGTGTAATAAAATTAATATATATTCATTTTTTGCACAGTTAACAACACAATTAACCCCTAGTATAATGACTAAAACATTGACTTCTTACAAGTTCTGAGACCAAGTTAAACTTTAATTCTTTTCTAAATTCAAAACTGATTCAGTTTGATCTGTTTGTTTATAAGCTTGCCACAATTGGTCCAATCCTTGAACTATCATATCACGAAAATCTGGTACAATTTGCGACCCACTCCTCTTCGGCTTGCAAGAGGAGTGGGCCGCAAGTCAATTCGAATTGCAAAATTTATCTAGAAAATGTACATTCCACGGAAAACCCGACACGACAATCAATCAGGTCTACTTTTGTAGAACTTGACACAGACCGCATAAAATGCATATGGAATTTCCATGAAGTCCAAATTGCTAACTCTAGTTCATATATACTCGATCTTAAGTTTGACTAGGAAGTAAGAACAAAAATCTATATGATCACAGAATTAAAAAAAAAAATCTAATTAACAAGACACCATAAGATCACCAACTGCAAAAGTCTATACATCGAAAACTTCTGCCCGGTTAGTGGTTAATTCCATTCACTCGTGACAACTATTCGAATACCAATGTTAACATCAACACGCCATAGTACATACACAAACTCTGACAAACAATTTTGAGAAAACCTTGTAACAGCGTACCAAAGATCGTCCTTTTAAACCCAACTACGTAAGAGGTCGAAACATGACACATTCTGGACACAAGATCTGCATAAGCTCGCAAGTGATCGATCACAGCATATCAAGGTCGATAAGGTTCAATAGAATCTAATAAATGCTCACCAACTTACGCTACATCAGCAATCTGGAAGAGAGTGCGCAGAAGCATACGGAGAAAAACTAGCAGCTGATTCATTATGACGCAGTGGATGCTGCCGATGACTAGAACCAAAGAAACCCGGGGATGCATTGCTGGGACTTGCAATATATGGAGAAATGTATCTCGGGTGGAGAGGCGATAAGGACGGATAGCCGGAGGAGAGGGGCGAAATCAATTGAGAGGCGTAAGATCTCTGGGAAGATACGTTCCTAAGATCGACCGAGCTTCGACTTACACTCATGGAAGGGGATTGGTTGTAGGATCTATAAGATGACTGGTGGACGTAAGGATTGCTGGCGAGAGATTGAGGGCGGGAACTTGAAGGTGATCTCAGTGATGCTGGGGCTATTTGAATAGCCGGTGATGATGCCAATGACGATCTAAAGGAGGATAGTGCAGAAGAGGAAGCCAAAGAAGGAGCCCCGGATGAGAGCAATGGGGTGGACTCGGACGCTGGTGGGTCGCCGGTGTTGGTTCTTGCATCACGCTTGCAAACGGGGCAAAAGGTTCTCCAAGTGGTGAGCCAAGAATCCACACAGAAGGCGTGAAATTCTGTCAAAATTCGAAAGCATAAAATACAAGTATACCCAGAAAAATAAAACTGATGCTATTAACCGGATTAAAATGCATAGTAGACAAATTATGTCAAGCATAGAGATCAAAATAATCATATAAATTGTAATTATAAGTCTGTCCGAGAAAATGTATCTGACAAAAGACCCAACATTTTATTCATATTTGAAAGAAAGGTGCACAAGGTTAATTGCACAAATAAGTGCACAAAGTTACGAGAAACAAAAAGTATAGAGGCGGAGACCAATTCTCGTGCAGAATATATCATGTTAGTATGCAATTAGACCCATGAAAATGAAAATAAATCAGCAAATAATATCAATTCTGGTCTGGAGAAATGACTTACTGTGACGACACGGCAGAACCCGGAGCTTCTCCCCAACACTATAGTCCTCAAGGCATATTGCACAAGTCCTTGAAGTACTGTTATCCTCTAAAACAGCAGTAAATATCAAACTTGGCATTGCTTTGACTAAACGACTGCTCATCCCATGAAACTCGCGGACACGAGACGCTCGAGGCCGTTCTCGTCGTATTCGGTGCCTGCGGACAAAGAAACAAGTAGCCAGCACCGCAGACATGGCAAGTAGTGATATAAAAGAGATCGCCATGATTGACCATGCTGAATTTTCAAAGTTTTGGATTATCCATAGCTCCATGTCAGTAAATCCAGCGTACTTTTTGAGTTTTTCCCCTGAAGCCTTAGAAACAAATACAGCATGTATTTTTATGCCAGCTGAATTTCCCGCCACTGGATATTTGACATGATTATAATTAGAGTTTTAAACAATGTTCAATGACAAGATTACTGTCACCGTTATTCCAAACAAAACAAAAAGCAGAAAAATCAAACTATACAACAAAATTAAGAACTTAAGAAACAAGACGATCAAGAGAGACACATAAACCAAAATAATCGAAATCTCAATTATATATAAAGGAAATTATATTTACTAGATCACAGTTTATTAGTCACTTGCAAAAGGTTTTCTTCATTCAACACAAGAGTACAACATCTACCGGCAGAGGGTTAGAGACCCAATGACACTAAAGAAGAATTTTTGGTCAAGCAATGTGTCCCTCATAGTTAATTCGGATTTTAATTCAGTTTAGTGCAGTAGGGGTATATTAGTCATTTCCACACATTGACTGTAGTGGACTCTGTTTTGTTTGGGTTTCCTAGCTTTAGGAGGCTTAAGATTTAATTTCTGCCTATTATTACTTTCCTGTTCTGTATCATAGTTCTTTTAGAAGAAAGAGAAGCCACATTATCTCAAATCTCGAATCTCTTCAGACTTCAGAGTTGATTAACGAGGATTACATTATTGTAGACATGTTAATGTGGTCAGCGTTTGACGTCTCTGATGTGGCTGAACAGAAGCTTCAGCCCAACCACCAGAATTTGCCAATCGAAGATTGCCTATGACAGACCGACCACGACAAGGCTTCCGCAATTTGAGGGGATTTCCCCTTTTCGGGAATCTATAAATATGGGAGCACAGTTCATCATAAGTTAACGTCTTCTAGACCATCTTTTCAAGTCTCTCAGCCTTACCGATCGGATTACTAAACTGTTCGTTGGAGGTGGCCCAGGGACCCCAATCCCTTCGCGGCCATTTGTGCAGGTCTGCTGGGACGTCAGACTGAAAAGAGCCGATCAAAAAATTTCCCATGTAACAACAGTCTCTGTCCCCCCCTTTTTTCCTTTCTATTTCCCTTACTTTCTATACACTGTTACTATTGTTCAATCCCTTTCAATAATTTTTTTGTCTCTTATAATTTCTTACAAGAACCTATTTTCATATTGCTATGACAATTTGAGCCCTAAATTCCCATTTTCAAAACCAAGTTCACCATTTCTACCCCTTCTTAACCTTTCTACATCAGACAGAGGTGTACGTTGTGTGATCATCCAGATCACGTAGATATTAGATGAGTTTCGCATTAAAAATTACACAAACTCAACTAATCCAGAGAGAGAGAGAGAGAGAGAGAAATTGGTTGAATTTTCAAAGTTACAACTTATAACTGCTAAGCTAAGATCATTGCTCAAATTATAAGCAAAATAGTTAACAAAACTCAAAAAAAGACATCGTAAAGTTCTTACCGAAATAGTTAACAAGACTCAATAGTATATATTCAACAAATTCATGATGGCCTTGGCGCCATGAGAGGTCACTGTGACATTGTCACAAGCTCAACCACAGCTACACTCCAGCACGCTGCTTTTACAACTCTGATTGATCTCACAAATTAAACTTCAAAAGATACCAATCATTCCCCATACCGTTTTTAATTAAGCTGCTAAAACCAGATTCACGCCCTATCTCTTCCTCTTTCCACAATGAAGTAATATCACTGTAAAGCTAGAAAGCCTAGGATCGGTGGATACAGAAAGAATCGTCCTGTTTCCATCTGAAAACGACTTTTCAAGACACAACTCTGAAAAATCTAAACACAATCTTTCTTTCGATTTCTGAGTTTATGTTATGGAACAACCGAATATTTTGATCCAATTAGTCTTAGTTTTTTTCTACAACCAAATTGCGGAGTGACTAGTCTCTAAACACAAAGTAATCGACAAAACTCCAAAAGAGTCGACAAATTTTCCTCCCTTTTAGTTGAATCCCCACATATTTCTAATTGAACTTAAAAAATAGCTCATTATCCAAAATCATTTTCTATAGTATAATCATAGAAGTCGGTTGGGACAAGTTGGTAATGAATGTTTCATCCAATTCCACCAGAAACAAGTAGGGACGCATCACTTACAAAGAGGAAAAATCAAAATAGCACATTACAAACAAATGATGTTTTGCCACAAAAGGTACCAATGAACAAGATTAAACAAAAACCTCAAGATGTATTATATATACGCATTACGCAACGATATGTAGATGAAGATTCATGTCTTGGCCCAATCATGGAAAATTAATCAATCAACTCCAGATGGATAAAGATATAGAATGTCACCTGACCACCATAGGATGCATATGAATGTTCGTAAAGTCAACAATTCACATTCACATACGAACATATAAGGCAAAATATTAAGTTTGATATGAGAAAGAGGAAATTACTTGCAACCAAGACGCCATCATCTTCATCGTCGTAGACAATCGCAGCTTTATACCCGGCCTTTTGCGCTCTTCTAACTTTAGCCTCAAAGCTACACCCTCCTCTAACAATCAACACAAAAGGGGAACTAACATTACCTATGTGGTCAACCTTATTAGCCAATGCCGAGCAAGCATCAATAGGCACCGCCAAATGCAACACCCCACATTCCCCCGATCCTCTAACCGATGGAGCTGAAAATATATATATTTTTTAAATCAAAATAAGAAAACATATAAACAATAGCATCATATAACAGCAACACAGCTCATGGACAAATCTATTGGTATCAAGCTAGCTTTTTTCATGAAAACATGAGTTCAAATGTCAAATCTTCAATCTTTCCTTCCAGCCTTACAATAACAAAAGTTCACATATGCATAGAGCTTTTTTTCAATCAAAGTATCAAACAAAAGGTACAATAATTAAAATTTACAGAAGAAAAAAAAACTTTCTCACAAATTCTTTTCTTTTATAAACAAGATACAATTTTTCTTGAATAAATAAATGAATAACATTCAAGCTCACCAAAATTAACTTCAACATACCCACACACAAATAAAGAACAAAAAAATTCCTCCTTTTATGATTTAACCCCCAATTTTCCCAGAAACCAAACAATTTAAAAAAAAAAAAAAAATCAAGCACGCCAAAATCTGCTTCAACATACCCAGAAACCCAATTCCCCTTTTATTTCCTAGCAACCAAACAGAAATTAAAAAAAAAACAAAAAAAAAGGATAAAATCACGAGCTCACCGAAATTAGCTTCAACATCGTCGAACGAGAGAGTGACGTTTTTTCCAATCAAGACCACATTGGAGGAGGCCACAGAAGCGAAGGCCAAAAGGCACAACAAACCCAGAAACAGATTCATAATCGTAAAATCGATCCGCAAACAAGAAATAAAAAAAAAACCCTAATGAAATTGAAGATATGAGAGAGCTAAATGAGCGATTTTGATGAAGAAAAAAATGGAGACATCAGCCTCCATCTGAGATTAAAAACCAATCCTATGATTGATTGATGATAATTTGGATTGTGGGTTATTGATTGATTGAGATGCAAGAAGGAGAGAAGAGAGAATTTGGAAGATTAAAAATCAAATTTTGCTATTATTATTGTGGATTTTGTTAATGTTTTTTTTTCTTCTTATTTATGCTTAGTTTGTACTAAATATAAAAAAAAAAATTAGAGATAGAAATATTTTTATTTATTTATTTAAAAATTTATATCCCGAGAGATATTTATGTTATGGTGATTTTTTTTATCAATAAATTGGTACCAAGAATAATTTACATGCACTATTCTTTGGCCCATTTAAGAGATTATAGTAACAAACAAAAAATGTGACAATTTATGTGGAGGTGAAAATTAAAATCATTATTGTATAACTATATTTGGATGTTAGATATTTGTGTGGAGATAAAATACCAAAATGACTAGGAACCATATATAGACTAACATTAATTCTTAAATACAGTAACATGTAATTATGGACCGCAACGGAGTTTTGAAGTTCAGTATTTTATTATATTATTCAACTCAAACACGATTTGATTATTAAAATATTAAAGTACGCAATATAAATAAGATTTATTTATTAGTGAAACGATAAGACACGATTCATATGTGAAAATAATTATGCTCAAAATTATATATCACGCTCCAACATGTTTCAATAAATTGGTAAAATTTAACCTCATATATTTCATCAGTTTAATCTAATATTAGGTCATTTTCGTAAATGATTATTGAGTTATAAATAAAAAATATATAAAAAAAAACATTTTACATGATCCACTTATGACTAATAAATCAAATGAGTTAGGCTTGTCAAGAGACAAAGGATTCAACACGAACATCACATGATGAATTAAACAAGTTGAGTAAGTCGACATAAAAACGACATGAACACAATTAATTTAAGCTAAAATATGCTAAAACTCGTTTTATGTTTATGTTTAGTTAAATATTACGATTCAAATTGACACACATACTCATTTAAAATTGTGATGTAAAAATAGAGTGAAACAGATTCGTGAATTGTTCATTTATTTAAAAGTGATTAAATTGTTGGCTCCTCACTTTCTTTAAATTGTTGACACCTTCAATAGAATCATTGATCCTATATTTTCTTAATTTAAAGGTGTAAATTGACTCAAGTCATCAAAACACCTGTCTAACCAAACTGTTTAAATACATTGAATCAATAACCTTATTTATAAATAAACCAACTAAAATTTAAACTAATTTCTAATTTCTTTTTTATAATTTTAAATAGTATTGTTCATACTAAAAAAAATCTGACTAGCTCGTGTTGTGTCGAGCGTGTTGGAGTATGACATACCAACATATTTATCTTTTCATGCAAAACGATGTTAATCGTATAGCGTAAATTGTTTTATGTCGTGTCAGTTCAACCCATTTAATCAAACGTGTTATGTTTATATTCAAAATTTTAATACAATTACAAAATGCGGCGTATTTAAAAACTAAACAAACACATTAACATCTGCTCAAGCATTACTATTTATATAAGTTAGTTTAATTTTTCTAAATTTGATAAAACTCTATAGAGCTAAACAATATATACATATTTAAATAAGTTATTTTAAAATTTTCTTTATTTGTTTAAACTTTATGATGCATAAACAGTTATATATTTAAAAATATTTAGTAAAGTTTATAAGCATAATTAGGTCAACATTATTTTTAGCAATTATATAATTTTTTATGACATTATCCTAAAAAAAGGTGAGCTGACTGCTGAGAGACTATGGACCAATCCCAAATACTGTGGGCACTATCTATTTATAGAAATAAATGCCACGTGGCCTGCTGTTTTTGAACTTAAACTATGAGATCATATTCACGCGCAGCCACAGCACGTGTGAGACACTTCTCGAAAGGTAAGTTGACTCCACCAAGAATATGCTTTACATTCAAATACTTTAAATTCCATTTTGCTAATTGTCATAATATATGGAGTTTTATTTTTCTCGAAACGATGTTAGTGATATATATAAAAGGTAAAATGTTTGATTATTTTTTCTCTGATTATTTTTATACCTAAATTAGTTACTTATAACACGTAGACTCAAAATAGTATTTGCCGAAAGTTTTCATTAGATTTTCTTTTAAATAATTATTTTGTTAATGTGGTGGATCATGTGTTGGTCGCATGAGTCATTTCATACGGTTGGACTGTCACATCAACAAAATAATTTGATAAAAATAGTTATTTTATGTATTTATATTCCATGTTAGACCATTTAACGTGAAAACCGACCGAAACTAACGACAATAACCATTTTGGATATTGATTCGCCATAAAAAATCGAGAATGATTTGACCAATGATCGGGCGACACGTGACACGCTTGACGGTCAAAGAAAGTCAAAGTTGGACCAAGAAAAGTCCGAGAAACCCGATAAGAAGTTCGGAATGACCTAAAGACGTCACGTGCACATTCGCGGATCCACGTGCGCGGAAACCATGCGCACGAC
>JAYMTF010005289.1:0-11798 GCA_036897485.1 Pelargonium nanum | reverse complement strand
AGTACCAGTACCCGGTAAGTACCCGGTACCGGTAGGTCCTCCTCCTAGGAGTACCCGTGCTTCATAGGTGTAGACTATGAGCTTTCTCCATTCTATTATGCATATCATGTAATGCTTAGTGATCAATTTTTTATGTTTAGCCAACTACTGCATCATGAGCTACCATAACATAAGCATATTGATGACCAAAACAACTACAAGATTTGATATATATATATATATACATATATATATATATATCAAACACTAGATGATATATATGATCAAAACCAAGAAATTAAGGAGCTGAACAGACTCTACTAACCTGGGCAATCTCCATTTATACACCAATTCTTCCAACAATATCATCAGCTACTGGTTCCTCCAAGGTACAAGAAACCAAAAACATGAATACAAACAGTATCATCAAATTTCAAGATGGATTGAGACATACATTTTGAGGGAGGAAACAAAAAGGAATGTTCAGAGCATCCTTATCTTGGAGCTGCATGCCCTGGTGATCATGAAGAGACAAAACCTGAATATAATGAAGAGAGAGAGAGAGGAAAAAACTGCTAGTTACTAAACAATAATCAATGACACAAAGAGAAAAGGACCAGAGACAAAGCAGGCATGGCATTAACACGTTTTTTGAAATTTTATGATTGATCTGGTTGCGTGACCAAGTTGCAGTGTTAGGTGAGATAGGCTGTGATCTATACCCACAAGCCTATGTGCATAAATTTTCAACACAGAACCAGATGGCAATTGATTTATAGCTATGGCTTTGTGTCTGAAAATGAGTTTGTAGATCATTGACAAAAAGAGAATTGACAAATCTAAACAGAACACAACAAAAAGGATTGTGTTCTGTTCTTATATGCCATCTCACTTTTTTGTTGTACAGTAATACAAAGTATAAAAAATCTAAGTGAGTTGAACATGAAATTCAGCTTGTTATATCTACTGTTGCAAAATGTGTACGCATCAATTACAAGGTTCAGAGAAGATATTGACAACTTGTGTCATAACAGGACACGTAATACAAAATTATCATATTTGAATTCACATATTTTGTATTTGTGTAGTGTTCGTGGCGGAGAATCCAACACGAGTAATCGTATCGTGTTCGTTTTGGGCCTCCAAAACACACACGATGGTCAACCGTTTAACACGATTATTAAACGTGTCGCGTTGATATTAAATCGTGCAACACAGAGTCAACACAACATTGTCACCATCAAACACCTCATGAGCAATCTATAAAAAAAAACACTTCATGGAACTACTACGAATACCAGCAAATGAAAAATCTACTACATAACACCCAATTTCCAACCAATAAATAACATTCAATAGCACATATAAAATTCAATTCAAGCTCAAACAAACAGCATTCATTATTGATTGACCCAATTTGGGTTAGAAGTAACTCAAAACTAGTAAATAACCCATCATAATTATGCAACCAACCTACAAAAATCTAAGAGTACTTTTATCAAACACTTGGCATGCATGTACAGTTTCTCAGCCACAACCAATACATGAATAATGAATCCATAAAAACTCCCACCAAATCACCAACCCAAAGCCAATTATAATTGAAGATTATTAAATTTATGAAACACTTGGCATATATGCACAGTTGTATGTGGAGTCAATGTCACTGTATATGAAAATTGAAATGTACCGTCTTATCTCCAAAGCTGCTGCAGCAACAGCTACTGGTGAGAGGTGAGAGAGAGACCATATGAGATGTGAAATTGTGAGTACCTGGTTCCTGTCAAATTCTGATCTAAACCAATCCCCAAAACTTGAGTTGATAATCAAATCAGCATGGTCAGGTTTTAGGTTCTGAATATGGGCCAAATCAAAGATTTGTCCCAACTCCCAACATAAATCTCTGATCTTAAGCAGGTTTTGCCTGAAAATTGCTCTCTCGTTATTACTAGAGAATAAACTCAACAAAAGAATACTAGGCACTTTTTTTATTAATGGAAAATATTACATGACAATAAAATTTTATTTTTGTCCCTTAAAGTATGTGTGGAATTCAATTTTTTAATCAGTTAATATTATTTATGACTGTTGAACTCGAAGTTTGATTTACATTTTAGCGGGTTTGGATTATACAAAATAGATCCGGTCAATTTCCAGATTGATCGTATCAACTCACACAAATATGCACATTTTATAGGTAAAACTTGAAAATCGATTTGAAACCGGTCCAGGCCTAATATTTAACCGTAAGAGAAAAAATAAGTACACAAGGATAATATTCACAATTTGACCCGACCCACAGCTCATACCTCTTTGGGTCAATCTCAGAATAGGAGATTAGGACTTTTCAAATGAACTTCATACCAAACCCGAATTATCAATTCTAACTTAAACACCCAAAAGCTTGAATTAGATCATGAAAGTAACTCTTAGAGATTTGAGAAACACTTCACCTGGGAAAAAGTATATAACAAATCGATATCCAGTTGTTGCTGTAAATGCAACCAATTAACAAAGGAACTGTGTTTCGTATAGTATGGAATTAGACCCAGCAACTGAACAAGAGATCATCAATACATGCTCCAGTAACCAAATGGAACAATAATAGAATACACATCGAGAACGCGTAATTTATAAACAAAACCGCACAACACTAGTGGATTAAATCTGTGTCCTGCAAACCAGAGATTAAGCAGATATTGAGTATTGACACACCAATGGATTCGAATATTTATGTACATGGTTGATGCTCCGCTGCAGAGCTCCAGGAGTTTGTTTGATAACTAAAACCGTCTTGTTGCAGCAACTGAACTTCTAATGAGCTTGCTTGAAGAAACGTCACTTCTTGATAGCGATGATGGCTTGAATCCTCCCGACAGCAAGTTAGATGCAGCAGCTGCACTAATCTTTCGTCTTTTGGATTCTAGCTCCATTCGTTTCTGATTTGAAACGAGAGATGCGGATGCACCGGGAAAGATAGAAGATGCCTTGATGAGTGCACGTTTATCCTTCCTGTTTTTCTCAAACTTCGAAGAGAACTTAACATGTGATGCAGTTGCAGCGTCTTTTTTAGTTGATGGAAGCAGGCGTATGCCCAGGCCCATTTTCTTGGAAGCAGCCTCCTCTTCAGCGACACGTTTCTTTTGGTTCTGTATAGAAGGGAAGTTAGAAAAAACCTAAAACACGAGCAAAAAGAGTAATGAATGTGTGCATCAATGTATCGTACTCTTAGTTGGGCTCGAAGAGCTTTGTTGAGACTATAGTCATCCGAATGCCTGGCATCGGATATTCGCTGGAGTCGCACTATTACAGGCTCGGCTTCTTTCTTCTTCTGCAGATCACCTTCCTGATGTTCAAGACGATAAAATGGGTCCGCAAGCTTTCCCCTTTCTAGAAAATGAAATGTGTTAATAGTTGTTTAACAATGGTGAGTAGAATCCATGTTTTCAGATTAACATGTTAACAACAATGGGCTTGAATAATGAAGACATGTGCAGTATATTCAGTAAAAATAAATAAATTTATCCATGTCAAAACCAACCTTCATCGGCAGGGAGTTCAAAGGTTTCTGCATCCTCAACGTCATACTCCTCAGTCTTCTTTTGGGCACCACTAATGATCACATACAGACAATTTTTTGGATCTGTCTGAATAACAATTTCATTTTTGCAGCACGGAGACTTCATGGAAAAGCTCCATATCTGGAAACAAAAGGGCAACTCAATCAATTTTGGAGTCAGGAAAGAGGAAAGGAGCTCTATAACCATCCAAAATTCTTTCCCATCACCAAGATAACAGAAGAGGAAAGCTTGGAGTCTATAAACTCTCACATACTCATAGCATTGAATGCAATGTTGCAAAAAATACCTTCGTGGAATAATAATTTCCCACTTGCTTTTTCTCTGCATTAAACCGAACACCCTTTGCAATCATAGAATTGCATCCACCACACCATATATTGAAAGGCATTTCGAACCTGAAAAGGAAAAATATTTCTTGCAGTTAGCAATTGCAAAACCCTCCATGAGCCTGTAACCCATTCAAAGATGTATTATATTAGAGTACTGTATTTTAAAAAAAAAAAAGCAGCCACATGGCCCACATATTGAACGCAGTATATTATTAGTCTCATGTCTTTTAACTAAACGTATTTAGGTTACTTCCCCATTCACTTCACTTTATTGTTTTGGGTAACACTCAGAATGTTGTATTTGATTTTATATATAAGTATAAGCTTACTGAGTGTACAATAGTTGATTTGGTTGGATCAATTGTTTATTTTCCCGATATCAGACATTGATAGCTTCTTTTCTAAACTTCGGTTAGAAAATGTGTCTTGACATCTTATATGTGAACGGAAGATCATGCTAAGAACTAAGTATACATTATTTGAATCATCTGATGATCAAGAGGAACCCTGCAACTTGCTGACAGCGTAATGATACTTACGGCATGAGGAATTAAACGATCAAAACTTATCTATCTTTTAGAATTCTTGATAATAGTAAGAGATATAGAATGAGCTAAGAAACAAAAAAGATCATGAAGCCTTTTCACGGCTAAACCCAGAAGTTTTGAACAGGTACCAACTCTAGCCCTCTTTATAACAAGATGAAAAAGGCTTTTTCCCAGACATGTGAAGTTATGGGAAGTAGAAAGCAACATCCTAATTCATGACCCACATTTCCAGAAGTCTATTATGAACAACACCCTACAAACATAGCTTTTGGATTATAACATAGCACACTTGAATACCAGTAAGATTTGTAACCTTATAATCAAAATTCCCTGGTCTAGTTTTCTTGCTCTCTCCCTCAAAGCATGTTGACCGTGAAACTTGTTCAATGATCCCTGACTTGGGTCCCATTCTGGAGGATAGTAAAAGTTGTCTGCCCTAGCAGCTGCAAGAGAAGACTACAGAAACCCAAACAAATTAAAGTTAGCAACTAAACAACCGAATTTTTTTAACCATGTTTGAGGGGTGAAAAACAGAATATCCAATGCATTATGAATACAAATATATATGAAATAACATGCAACTTTTCAGAGATTTTTACCCTTTCTAATAAAAACATGAACCACATCGGGATACAAATGCATTTTCGCCATTACATAAGCACGGGTACTAATCAAATAAAGGAATTCCCCTACAAATTCAATTTCAATAGATTTTTGCAAGGAAAAATTGCTGCTTAGAGCTCAA
This sequence comes from Pelargonium nanum, assembly GCA_036897485.1. Classification (NCBI taxonomy): domain Eukaryota; kingdom Viridiplantae; phylum Streptophyta; class Magnoliopsida; order Geraniales; family Geraniaceae; genus Pelargonium; species Pelargonium nanum. The sequence continues at coordinate 6,616 of JAYMTF010005289.1, read as the reverse complement.
ATTGCAAATGTAAGGTAACATTTCTATGAGATCATCCCTATGAACCAAATAAGGATACACAAGCATTTTCACCACTATAGAACCAGTGTTACTAATCCAATCAGGAACTGCCCCTACAAATTCAATGGACTTCTACAATTTACACATAAAAATTACTGTTTAAGCACAAATTGCAAAAGCAAAGAAACATTTACATCATTGCATGAGCTTCTTAGCTGTCTCCTAGTCAATGATTACAAAAACTAATGAAAAAAATTTCATCATCAGCAAAACCTTCATTTCATCAAACTCAGATAACTACTGACTATATTGATGGCTAATCAAACAGAATCGCCTAATCGTGAAAAAGTAAGTACTAAAAAAAGTCATCTAATTAAACAAAAAGACTCAAAAATAAACAGAAACCCTAAATTCCACATTAATAACTCAATTAATCGGATAATCGTCCACTTGAGGACAAACAAGTAATGAGAAACCCTAATTTCAGAAAAGAACGAGAAATCAAGCAATTAGCCATAAATGCACAAAGAAACAAGGAAGAGATTGACGCACCATTGTTGGCTACTCCTTGTTGTCGAGATTAGGGTTTGATTCGATGATCTTCAATTTCTGGTTCAATCGGTTCTTAGAGCGCAATCTGAAATTGATTAATTCGTTGAAGAACCTTCCATGCAAATATATATACGTATGGATCTGATATGGGCCTCAAGTCACCGCCTTAGTGAGGCTTGGCTCACTGTAGGCTTGGGCTGAGATGGGCTTGGGCCTAAAGGCCCAAGAATCACGGTAAAAATTAAATTAGTATTGCAACTTAATAAAATATGTTTTATTTTGTTCTCAAATTATTTCAACTAGTATTTCTAATTGGTATATTTTATTGTTTACGAGTTGATGTGGCATTACATTTTCTTTTTTCAAATATTTCTTCTACATTTTTGCTGCAACAACTCGTTTTAAATATTAGGCTGGAATGACTCATTACCATATCATCATTAAAAATATCTAAATGTAAAAATTATCACGCCACGTTACGTAGTTTAACGGTGCAATAACAAAATAAGCTAATTTGAAACATTTTCCTAATTTAATTTATTTAAATAAAAAAGATAAAGACATTTAGAATAGCGTAGTCAAATTAGTTCCATAACAAGATAAATTGAAGAATGAACTAATAATAAGTATAAATTATTCCAATATTACCGGTCTTTACATTTGGACAAAATATGAATATTGTAACTCATTTAAACAATTGATTCCACCTATGAAATCTGACTTTTGGATCAAAGTTCTGTATAGTTTTGCAATTCCAATGACTTGAAAATTACAAAACCTTATGGAGTTATACTCCTATTAATTATGGGTCAACTTGATGAAAAAATTGAGAATGATATTAAACTAGTTTCTTCAATTTACATTCCTTAATTTCAATTTCAATTGTAGTGCATTCACATTGCAAGTTTTCAACAACCCAAGGTGCCAAGTTGCAAATACAAAGTTAAATATAATATCATATAGTACTCATCAAGATGCAGTTGACGTGTTTTAAAAAATTATCGTATTTATGAATAACTTTAATGTTATTATGGGTTTACTAACTTTTCATATATAAACTTTTACTAAAATAGGTTGATGTCGGGTCACACAACAAGTTATATAATGTAGTATTTTCGTTAGCGTGGGGAGTAATATATAGTTTTTGTTGACCTGATTAATGATCTCATATTGACTATCAATTATTTTTCTTGGTCATGTATTGACTTTACTTGGATTAGTCAACATACGTACACTAAAATGCCCGACCGTCTATCACGTTAACAAAAATGGCACATTCCACGACAGCAAAATGACAATTGACTTGCCGCATGGCGCCACATCAACATCTCCTTACGAAGTTTTTTACATAGTTAATGCATTTGTCTTATTTGTACAAACTTGAAAAGTGGTGGATTTATACATAAAAAAATAAATAATTATATATTTATATATTTAAATGAAAGCTCGCATACGATAAACCAAAATATATCGTGTTGTTATTAACTCATAAAACTAATACCCTTAATAATATGTAAGTTTATCAAAATTTAAGATAAACTTTCGCTAGTTTTAAATTGACCTATATGAAAATGTTTCATTTGGAGTTAATGTTAACATGCATCACCTAAAACATGTCATAAACATAAAAAGTAAAATATCAAAATTAAACATCCTTTTTGTTGAACTAATTAATTCCAAAATCTCTACCAACAATCAATGAAAAAGTTGGACCCCAATTGTATCAAGATCGCAGTAGGTAAGAACAACCATTTGGGACAAATGATTTAAGGCGCTTGTTTCTCTGTATGTCTCGAATTCGAGTTTCAGTTGTTATGCTTGTTTATAAAATAAAATAAAAAGTAGGCAAGCCAGTACCATAAATTAACCTAGATATTTTTTTTCCTCATCATTTTGTAACATTAAAAAATTACAAAAATATATATCATAATTTGGCTGGATCAAGAGTCATGATCTATAGATCTTCACTTTTCCAAACAGTATTCAGAACCTCACAGATATTGCCTTTGTCTGTGGAAAATTTTGGGTTGCATATTCCCCACACATGCACTTATTTTATCAATTTTAATTATAATTCCACTCAAAACCAGCATGAATAGCTTCCTTGTACCCAGCATATGCACATGACCCATTATCATAAAATAAATAAATAAATAAACAACTACATTTTCACATTTTTCTTATACCGACACTTGCACTAACACAAATCAAATGATGAGGTGATAAATTAGTTTAAAACTAGATGGATAAAAAAATAAGGAAATCCCACCAAAGCAGATTGAGCTAAGTGGTTTAAGTGTTTCGCGGATTTTATTTAAGGTCTCGTGTTCGTCTTTTTGCTGGCGGTATAGAGTGGAGTTAATTAAGTTTAAAGGGAGAGCTACCCATGATTTAGAGTGTTCGTGAGAATTTGAAATCCAGTTGGGTCTTAGCTACTAATACACCAATACTCCACTTAATTAGACAATAATAATAATCAAGTTTCAAGAAATCAATTTAATCAAACACATATGATTCAAGCTTTGACAATCCACATAATGACCATTCTTTGTTCCTTGATTTCTAAGCAACCTCCCATTGGGAGTTGCCTCCCCATCTCTCTCTCTCCATTCATTCCCCATAAAAAGGTGCTCTCAAGTCCCACATGAAAAAGCATATAACAACAACAAGAACACACACATTTATATTTTTCCAATCCCTCTCCTTCACCATATATTTCAAATTAGGCTAATTAGCCATTAGCCTCAACCTCTCAAACTCTACAAAAAAAAAAAAAAAAACTCATTTCACTCCCCCATGCTTCCTCTTATTCTCAACCATCATCTCCATATTCTCTTCCACCACCATTTCCATGTTCATGGCCATGAAAATACCTTATTTTCTCTTCCTCCTCCTTTGGCTCTCTCTCCTCTTCTTCTTGTTCCATGAAATATTCCACAATACCAATATTCACAAAAATATTATAGTTATTGACTCTACAATAAGCCCAACACATCACTACCACCACCACCCTAGAAAAGTTCTAGCCACCACCAAATCATCATTTGACTTCACTCCATTCCAAAAAAGACGGTCGCCGGAGTCGCCAGGCCGGAGGGAGGTTGATCCGAGATATGGGGTGGAGAAGCGGCTAGTCCCCTCCGGGCCAAACCCATTGCACCACCGGTAATTGACTACTTTTCATGAGGGTAAATTAGTCATGAGAGATTTTGCATAATTAGTAGTATAACTTTTTTTTATAATTATTTTTATGGTTCATGAAATGATCTTGTGAGGGTTTGATGAGATTTTTGTACATGTATTATGGACATTATTGTAACCATGGAAAAAAAGAGAGAAAAAAAATATATTGTTTCTATTGTATTTGTAGGCTTCAAGATCAATATATGATGATTAATGTTGTTTATTTATTTATTTTTGACAATAATTAATATTTTGTGAAAAAGAGATTGTTAATGATGGAAGATGGGCATTTTGTGTGTGGTTAGATTTGAGAAGCAAAAGAGTAGTTGTGACGGCACGTAAATAGCTCAATTGGGAACATAAATACAAGAACAATATATTAATTAGATATTCAATAATGATTAATTATGAGAGAAGAGAGATTATAGTTAATTAATTAGTGTAATTCACTTTATTAATTATTTTCTCAGTTTCAAAATAAAAATTGCTTTACAGTTTTCACGCAAATTTTAATAGTTCATGCAAAGTGACGTAATTAAACTTATTTAATTATGTTTGTACTCATCAATTACTAATACTAATAAATGCTATATTTGAAAATGATGAGTTGTTTGATTCAAAAATTTAAGATTTTAGACAACAAGTGAGTTAGCTCATATGAAAATGTAAATGTGTGAATTCAATATTATTTAGCTATATAATATTAATTGACTTTCACAATAAAATATAGGGAAATTCAATAATAATTGTTTTTAACTCAATTTTTGTTTATTTTTTCATCGATAAATGTCATGTAATAAGTTCATGTCAATAAATATATGTAAAATTGTCGATACTGTTTGTAATAAAAATGTGTGCCAAACACATGCACAAACTGAATTTTTATTCGACTCTCGGGTCATTCAATAAAAAGTACTGATTTATAGGAAAAAAACACATGCACGAACTGTGCGTATGTTAATTCTCGGTATAAAATTGTATGTATAATTTTTGTTGGTATGGAAGTGGTGAACTGTGATCATAATTAATAATATGATGACTAATTAAGTGAAGTAGATTTTTTTGGATAATTGCTATAATTGGTGATTATTATGGGTTCCATGTGTGAATTGTCTGGATGAGAAAAGAAATTGAGAATGGTGAAAGGAAAAAAAAAAGAAAAGAAAAAACATAATATTTTCTTTCCAGTATCTTAAATAAACAAATTATATATTTGATGTTTTTTATATGACCCTATAAGTATATGTTATCTGTATCTAATTATAGCTCATCTTGCTGTGAAATCAAAGCAAATATTTGCTTCTGTTGAGTTCTTTCTAATTTTATTGAAGCCTTCGCTTATGAGTTTCGCTTGGAGGCTTCGATTTCTTTAAGGTCGGCACTTACAAATGTTGGATTCTTGAGTTTATTTATTATTTTTTGGTTGACATATTTTATTTTTAATTTGAGTGATTTTCTTTATGATGCTATATGTCCCAATTTTGTACAAAATGATGTGGCGTATAAAGATACGTGACACATCAATTACTCTATTGATGAGTTAGTCAAATTACAACACCCCACGTGTACAGTCGGTCTTAACAACTTGGCGCTCGATCTGCGCCAAAAATTCATGAGAGAGTTGTGATATCATATATATATGTCAGGTTTTTATACGTTTAAACTTAATTTTAAACCACAAAATATGAAAAATATATGTGTCATGTAAATTGTCACGTCACTTTGTACACCAAATTTTATACAAAATTAGGGACATTTAGCATTTTCTTTTTTTATATAGCAAAGTTCGATTCATTTTATCATTTCGATGCTCTTCATATACAGTTTCTTCATGAACTTGTAAATGGAAGTATATGATTTGAAATAATTACGAGTATGTGATCAAATCATTCTAAAGATTTCCACTATGAGGACTATCATCATGAATTATCTTTATTTCCAAAAAGAATATTATCGTTTAATTTTTACAATAATGTCATGTTCACATAATAAAATATAAAAAATATAACGGGCTAGAATTAAAATGTGATTTAGCTTTTTTTAACAATAAATTATTAATTGTTTAGTGAAAAATATTGATAAACACTCAAATTGTTTGATAAAAATTGTTGATAAACAGTGCAACTTGACTATAAAATACATTAGTTTTTGAATAAAAAATTCAAAACAAAATCACGTTATTTTTAACAAATTGTATGGTAACATTTTTAAAATAATGATTAAAATTGGAAATTACAATACAAATTATGATTATTTTTTCAAATCTCATTGCTTCGGGTGGGGTGGGGTTTGGGTTAAAAGGGGAGAGCTACCCCCTGTAGTGTAGCTCATTTTTAAAATAAATAATAATAAAAAAATTATGATTATTTTTCATTTTTGTCTTCTTCTTTTTTTTTTTTTTTACTTTTATAAAAAGTATATGAGAGTAAATAACTCAAATCGAACACTAGGTCACAAAATCATGAATTTTCTTTAATTTTACCTCTGAGATGTATGATTGTTTAAACGTCCTTTTAGTGATGAAATTGATTTTTTTTTTATGTTTATATAAGCTGAAAATGAGAAGGTGAGTAACCTCAACTTATTTTTTATGACTCATAATTAAGGAGTTCATAACGATTAACTTATGAGCTCTTTTACATTTACTAAACATGTAATTTGATTAAAAAGAAAGTCACTTGAATGCTTATAAATTAGATTTGACCAACTTATAAGTTATAAGCTAAAACAAACTCCTCTAATTAAACCCAACTAAAAAACAATCTTGACTTATAATTGCACATTGATTAAACCCAAATGATCCCTTCATTCCAGATCTTCAACTTCAATTACAATTTTTCTATAAAAGTATATAATAACATGTACTTCTTTACACTCTATA
>JAYMTF010005288.1:0-11798 GCA_036897485.1 Pelargonium nanum | reverse complement strand
ATTTATTTATTTATTTCCATGGCAAGTCAAGATTTAGGTGTTGGGTTAGCTTGGGTTGAGCTTTATTTATTTGTTTTCAATTCGAGTTAAAAATGTTCATTTTTTTTTTTATAGTAGGACGAGTTGGTTTTGTGTCAAGGGTAAGATTGTGTTGTAGGTTTTGATATGTTAAATATGCTGGTATTAGCCTACCAAATTCACAATTTTCTCATGCTAAACTAGATATAGTCCACCTGAACTATTGATCTATTGTATGTTATGCGACCAAGATCTGGAAAAATACATGTCTAGCTTTGAGTACCTTTAAATTTGTTCAAAATTAATAACTCTAATTACGAAGTTAAAGATGACAATCTAACCTAAATCCTATAGAAAGTTGATATTCTAAACTTGAACAAAGCACATGCACGTCAAGGGAAAAAAATCCACATTCGAGGACGGGGCAAATTATGACTTGCCCCGCCTAAAACTCAATCAATATATATTTAATGCATAACATAACGAGGCACAGAGTTGAAAAACATGGCGCGGTATAAAATAAAAGTTACATTGTCTATTTTGTTGTCATCTATATGTGAGGTTTGTTTATAGCACATTTATATTGTACCTATAATATGTTTTTTTTTTCCGTTTCCTTTTTTTACAATAAGAGTACGTCACCAAACTCTTACATAAAACATCTTCTACATGATTTTGGTGCAAATCACAGTGCTTTTTTTCTCTAACATGATTGTTATTAGAATTTATACATTATATGTTTACAATATGCATCTTAATTGTTAGTCTGTTGGTTATTGTGAACACTTATATATTATTTAACTCGATCATGCACTTATTCTTCGCTTTACCTTTAAAAGGGTTACATCAACCATTTTCCTAAGTTCTTGACTTTTGATATTATAAATTAGTTAACGATGGAACACCATTTACATTTCACTTAAAACCATAAGAAAATAATAATCATATTGTGATTATATGAATATCATAACCAACAACCATAATATTATTCAACCATAAAAAAAAATATACGTGTATTGACATTTCTTGGTATAACAGATCGGTTCAAACAAGTTAGGCCATTGCTTTAACTTGAATCGACTTCATTTAATTGTGACTAAACACCTTTTACCATTGGATTATGAATGAAGATTATACCAATTAATTAATTAAATCGAAGCTCAAATGTTCACTCTATCGATTCTATTAGAATCCAAGTGGCTAAAATTATGAGTTGCATGTGGGCAGTGGACCGACCGAATCCAAAATCCATGTGGTTTGACTATAATATGACTATTGTGCAACTATATATTATATAAACCACTATATGCATGCAATTATATCCACCACAAAGTGAACATGAAGAAATTGACTCCACCAAACGTACAAATCAATTTACATGACATTGTAAAATGGTTTTGAGCTAGAGATTCGGATACGCAAAGAGCATCCAGAATGAGTTTGGTCGCTCTTATGGTCCTTCACGGCTTAATACACTCACAATAAAATAGAATAAGAAGAGACTGACCGCTATTGTGCTTTCTTTTTTGACTCGATCAATGTTAAACTGATGGTTTACATACACAAAGAACCGCTTATATTGCCGTTTACGACTCAACCAAGATTAAACTGAATGATTTAAACACAATCATAAAGGAAGGATAGGAAGAGTTTCTCCGCTTAAGTATTCCTTTCCAACTCGACCAAGATTAAACTAAATGGTTTATACACAAAAAAGACGGTTATAAAAAGTTGTACTGCCCTTATAGTTCTTTAAACTCGATTTACATTAAACTGAATGCATGGTTCACCGTTACAAATACAAAACGACATAGTTATTTTACGGTCATTCGCGACTCGATACTGATTACACCGGATGGTTGAAAAGAGAGGGAGTTAAGCCTAAGCAAATAAGAGAAAATGGCTTTAGAAACACTCAACAGTACAGGTCACGTGCCGAAGCTTGCAGAGCACGTGATGGGAGTTTCAGTCAATTTCACACAATTAAATAGAGAAATGGACACCAAAAACGAAGCTATTGAGAAATAGCAAAAGCGTTAAGCAACATCCTCTGCATTGTCTCCTTCTAATTCTCTGTTTATAGGTCAGAATTTAACTATTTTTATATAAACAGATATTTGGTTTTTAAGCTAAATCCTTTTTAAACCCCAACGTGTGGAATCAGGAATGATATTGATATGTTTATACGTTAACAATACTGTACATCCACTGACTACTCATTTTATTTACTAAACTAAATTATTGACTTAACTTGGATACTATATTTTTTTCAATTACTATTAAACAAAACCCATTAGCTCCTATATATGGTCTATAATGCAAGTTTTTCTAAAATGAATTATGATCTAAAGTTCAAAACTAATAGATGGGATCGTTAAACCTATGTCCGAAATTCGACTCACATTTTTTCGAGTTTAATCTACCTTACATATATTTGTCACACACACGCGCACGTATATACATATAGAGAGAAGGAGGGAAAGAGAAAACACGACTTTAAACCATGAATTATTCTCGAGTTCGATCCCCACTCAACACACTTGTTAGGGAGAGGTGAGAAATCCTTAACCATGTGACCAAACTTCGAATGGGGATTAGTCTGGGTATGGTCAAATGGCTTAAAGGTGTCTATCGCGAAAGTGCGAGCCTGCTCAGGAACCCCATGATTTAAACCGAAAAAACCCATAAATTATTTAGTTTAAGATAATTCACTAACAAGGTTATGATTTTTTATTAAAAATATGATCCAACGCGTCGCTCTCATCCCACAAGTTTATTGGAACAAATATGAGTAAAAATAATAATAAGTATAATCTCTTTATTGGTTTGTATTAAGATTAGGTCTTTTAAATTTAAACTCAGAAACTATAATTTTTATCCGTTAGAAACCAAATTATCAACTCTATGAAGAACAACCATAATAGTAATGAGATTTAAAAATAAGAAAAAACATATTGGATAGAGAAGAATCAACTAGTAATGTACATGCACTTCCTCAACAAAAAAAAAAAACAAAAAAAGTAATGTACATGCATCATTGCCGTGACGAAGAAAAAAGAGAACCCATAATAGAACGAACAGGACATAACAGTCCCAAAACATAGCCACGTGGACGATGAGGTGTGTTATGGATAAAGGTGATGATTTGAGTTTGCGTGTTTTGTTTGTGTCGGATTGAAAGTTCAATATTACGTTAAATAAATTATTTTGAATTATACGAAAGAAACGCAATCATGGATAAGTGTACCGAGTTCAAGCCTCCTTGCTGACGGTATGAGATGGGTTATTTGTGTTAAAATGAGAGAGCTACATCATGTTTTGTAGCACAATTGATTAAAAAATATGAGAGAAACACAATCAATTTACGAACGAGTTGACAAGACACGACACAACATGCTCCAGACGTTTAAATAATTTGGTATAAAATTAAACGACATGACTTGAGACACATTTGTCAAAAACGGGTTACACAACCATTTAATTAAAGAGATTAAATGAGTTTGGCGCGAAAAAATCCGATTAGTAAACACAAATTTAAATTTGATCAAATTGAACACAAATTCATTTTAATTCGTATCGTATCACAAATCAATAGAGCTAGCAAATTGGTCATAACATGTGACACGACAAGAACACGTAACAAACTTATGTAGTTATGTAGATCTGGGTTCAACATAATCAAGTATGTGTTGACTAACTAAACCTATATAATAATCGGTCGTGTTGGTGTCAAATCTGCTTAACTTGTTTAATTAAATGAATCATAAACATAACGTGTAGCTCAGATTCACCTATTTAAAATTATAAATCATAATATTTTCAAACATATCAGATAAAAAATATTCATATAATTTAATATACTGAGTCGTATCGGATAATTTTGAACCTAATCATATCCAAACTGCAAACTCTAATCTTGGATTAGCAGACAGCCCTGGCCCACAGTCCACGTCCCAACCCGGGTGGGGTCGGGTCAACCCGCCACGTATCATCCACTGTCGTCAAATGTTGTTGACTTCTTCTCCTGATGCTCCACGTCATTACCTACTCCATCTTACGTGGCACACTAGAGGCGCGTCACAACAACTCATGAACTGTAACAGTCCACGATTCGGACACGTGTCAGTCCCATAGAAGAGCCGTACAGATTTCGACAGGGAACAGCAACCCAACAGTTTCAAAAGCTTACAATTACAGTTACAGAGATTGCTTTAACAGATTTTCCTCCGAACTGAAGCAAATTTAAGAGACGAGCCAATGATAGATCTCCACCGTCAATTTTATGATAACGCATCACTATCGCCGTTGATTTTTACGTTCCTTGGTTCCCAATAAACGGACAAATAATTATACGATATCTTAGTTTAGATAGCTATAATCATTTACGTGTAATGTTTTTAATTTCGATCTCTGTGTTTATGCGGAAAACTTTATTGAATAGGATTTTGCTTATGATGCATATGAAGATGAATATAAATTTTAAAATAATGTTTTAAAAGTCATATATCTATTTGAAGCAAGAGGTTGATTCAATCATCAACTTATCTAATATGTTAAATTGAGTTTATTGTTGCAATTTATTTATTCATGTATTACTTGAAGTTGTGAGGAGTTTGATAATAATAAAATATGTTTGGTAAAAAAAAATAATTGAAAGATGCAAAAGTTTATTAATTACTGAAATAAATATTAAAATAAAATAAAATATATAAATTGTTATTCATGCGAGCTAAATGAAAATCAAGTTGAAGTAACGTAAAAATTATTTTGATTATAATAATTCTTAACGTGACAATCAATAATGTTCAAGTAGTCGGGTTGTCCTAAGCTAAAATCAAGTCAACCCAATTAATTTGTCTATATCCTCCTTTTGAATTGCATAACCTATCAAACCTCTTGCGAAAACAAGTTCCTTTGTCAGTGTTGCATGAAATTTTCCTTAGTCACATTGTTTTACTAAACATACACTTCTCTAAGTTAATCATTTAGCCTATTTCACACCTTTTTTAAATGAAGAATTAGAGTTATCAAACATATTCTCATATAAAATAATATATGAAAGTGCGCTTTCAAGGTTATTTAACGATGTAATAGTCTCAAATTGAATGAAAAGCACGCTCAACTAGAGATAGTCTCGTGTATGTAAACGAGAAAACATATATATATTTAAGCTTACAAACTAGTTTTATAAAGGGAGCAAAAAATAAAAACATATTACTAGCACCATTTGAATATGTACACACACCATATTTCACTAATTGTAAATAAAAGTATTATATTAAAGCAAGAAAGGTGACCAAAAATATAAGAATCATGATCATATATACAATAAGGAATCTACATGCTCACAATAGGCATGAGTAGTGCCAAGCATGTAAGCATCTTATGCTATAGATGAACATGATATGTTGTTAGGAGGAATCACAATGAAGCTAGCTAGCTTATGTGTTGCCCAAGAAATGCTCATAAAAAAGTAGAATAACACACATATACTCTCTAAGATAAGGTTGTAAGGTGTGCCTTTTATAGCAAAATATGCAAGAATAAATATAATGTTGTTTGTTTAAATATTCTCGATACCACAATAAAATTATTTGGGCACAGCGAAACGTTCATATATCGTCATTTAATGAGAGGGGTATGACTGATAATTAATAACATACGCGTGTTATTTCTTTAATACCGTGAACTAAATAAATCTTACACCCGTTATTATCTACAAAGATTTTGCAGAATCGTAATAAATATATAGTAGTTGTCCAATTAATAGTAACTGATAAAGCTCAACCAAAACATGCACCTTTTGGTTACAAATCATGACATTGTAAAGCTAAGACTATGAATTAGACAAAGAGTAGAGGGTTGTGCTGTTTGTTGCCTTCTTTTAATGCAATTAATGACTTAGTTGACGATCACAAAAAATAAATTAGATGCATGTATCACATGAACTTTGATACTTGCTTTTGAATTTTTTATATCATATATAACTTGTCAATTAAAATGGATTTTTTTATTATGGTCTAAGCAAGAGAAACACAATTGGTGATGGTAAATTCATTTTCATAATGTGAATAAACTAAGTATTTACTCTCACCGTGTTAAAATAAGTGTCATTAGTTTAATTTAAAAATAAACTAATAAAAAGAAGTTAGTATAATATACTTACTCTTCTATTCTTATGATTATATGTTAATGGATACTAATAAACTAGTTATAAGCATATCATTCACAATCCATTAATAACTAACTTACTTTAAAATGAAAGAAAACATTTATTTTGAGACAAAAATTCAATAGCAAAACACTTTTTTTTAACGGTTGGAGTAATTATTATAAGGTCAATATTCGGTTTGAATTTGAGGGTTCAAGTTCAGGAAATAAACAAGACCATTATTAACGTCGTGAGAAGGTCCATCGAATAACAAATTACTCTATTTTCGCACCGATCAACTTGCAATGCTAGGTTTCATGTGGGGTGGGGGACGGAAAAAATACGTGCACAAATAGGGGGAGTTCGATTCAAGTTGGACATTCAAAACGACGTAATAAAGTGTTGAGAAAAATATCAAAACTACGAAGTTTTGAATATTTTTTTCATGTACAAAGGATGAGTGGAGTATTTCTGGATTTACTTAAATTCAATCGAAATTTAGTACTTTTGATATTTTTCTCAACCACTTATTTAAAACTACATTGCATTAAGGGTCTGTTTGCTTAACTTTTATTAAGTCCATTCACCTCTATTTTATCAATATATTAATTATAATCATATGAAAAATTGATGATTCATATACTTTTTGGTACATATATTCTTTCATTTTCATTAATGATTTATATGCATCAATGTCCATGAGAATTATTAGTCTTTGAAAAATATGTTGTCATTGAACATGAACATTACATCGGTAGTCAATTTAGTCAATATATAAAATTAGTATTTTTGTTGTAATTCAAAGCATAAAAATAATAGTTTGACCAATAATAAGGTAACAAGATGATTCAACGTTCTACTAGTAACATAAAATTCAAAATAGTTCCATATTACTATTTTTGTACCGTAAATACGGAATTTCAAACAATATTTATGGAATCATGGTGGGTGTAATAATATTCATTCGTAGTAAGAAATCATCATGTTTAATGTATGATATATACGATGTTTTTATTATTATCATACGTCCTTAATTTTGGTATATATATAGTGGGTAGAAAATCACTCAAAATACATTTTCACACAACATGAAAAATATGGTGAGAGCTAGTCAAATTTATTCATTTCTAGTTCTTTTGTTTCAACTATGTTTATGCTTTGCATTACATTTTGTTAGTGCTGATGTGCCACTCCCACAATCGTTCTCTCATCATCTTTCGTTTGCGAAACATGAAGGTCAAACGAGATTTAGAATGTTACCTCATGTTCCTCTTCCTCCATCTGCACCTTCCCCTGGTATCAATATTTCACCACCACCACATTTATCTTCCCACCATGCTTCATTTACTAAACATGAAGGTCAAATGAGATTTAAAATGTTTTCGAAAATTCATGTTCCTCCGTATGCACCCTCTTCCCGCCATCTTTCGTTTGTAAAACATGAAGGTCAAACGACATTTAGAATGTTTTCTCATGTTCCTCTTCCTCCGTCTGCACCCTCCCCGGGCATCAATTCGGCACTACATCAATTATCTTCTCGCCATGTTTCATTTCCAAAACATGGAGGCCAAAGGAGATTCAAAATGTAGTGAGGGTCACCCTCCCCAAGTATCAATTCACCATCACCAAAGTCGTTGGCCCGCAATGCTCTTGTTTTTCAGAATGGGTTCTCGAGTGTGGAGGATACCGTGATTCGAATCAAAAGCTTCAGTTTCTCAATTAGTTCTTGCTTGGCGCCCTCTTTCTGTAATTCAATTACTTTTTCTTCTTGGTGCTCGAATCCAGTTTCATGTTTTGATCTCTAGTTTTCGGCTTTGCTAGTTATTTTTGGTTCATTTTGTATTTTTATTCGATCCTCTGGTCAATTAATAAAAGATACCGATTGCTTATGATAAAAAAGATCAAGCAAAAATTAGAAATTTTCCTAATGTTTATGTTCCTCCATATGATCTCTCTAATGGCACCATTCACCACCACCAAGTGAAATGATTAAGCCATAACTTTGTATGAGGATATACAATTTCCTTTTAATAGGTGTATGAAAATATTATGATAATGATATTTTCAATTGAAACCATCTCCAAGTTCTCATGTTTTAAAAATGTTTCATTATAACCACATTACTATAGTACCCCAAAAATGGTTATTGGTACACGGAATTAATTACATAAATTTCTTTTATCAATGTTGTACGTGAATTTGAACAGTGAATAAAAACAAAATTTAGTACAAAGACTAATTCAATTTTTTTTCTTTTATCAATTAATTACATAAGTTTCTTACTATTAATTTTGGTTAAATGGAATTGGAGTATTTTCACTACCAAGTTTTCTCAGTCTCGTTTAAAATTATTTAAATAATTATTTTAATTAAGTTAAACCACAAATGAGGCTATAACACCTCGTTATAAACTCGAGTCAATGTTTCATGTAACTCAGATGACACCCGATACCATCTAATATCCTCTATTCATCATGGTATCATTTTAGTAATTAATATAAATCAATGAACCATATCAACTTTAAGAAGAAGAAAAAAAGAATTTTATATTATCTATTATAGAATTTTTGTTATCAATTAAGCTATACAACATGAAATAATTTTTTTATTTTAATTCAAAATCTCACTATACCGACTCAGTGGGAGTTGAACTCGTGTGTGTTGACCACTGAGTCATCCTCTAAGAGACACCTATCTTGGTGTATAATCTATCTTGTTAAAATATTGTCTCTCACTATAATTGAAAATAATTTTATTTTATTTAACCAATTTTGGATGGTAAATGAAAATTGTTTATTTTATAATCTTTATCCAACATCACCATAGTTGTAGAGAAGGCCACTTGACACATCTCTTATTTCTCCACCTTTGCTTTAAAATCCATTTTACTTTTGTTATCCATCAAAATCTTAGCCATTACATTAGCCAAGCAACATCATATCTCCTCTATCAGCCCTCCAAGTGTCACTTTTTGGTGTCTCTCTAATCCAAATAAAAAATTCCAATATATATTTAAGGAAAGAAAAAAAAAAGTTTTTTTTTCCTCTTTCCAAATATCTTCTCTTATCTCAATATCTTGCAAAGCAAATTGCAATTGCAAGAAACCTCAAGAAGAGTCAATGTCAAACAACTTGCATGTACTCCTACTTTCCTACATATGTCTATGCACATCACATTTTTGTGGATTAAATTTTAATTTTATGTTTCAACTTATTAACAAATGCAACAAAATTTATTCATTTTGATCTGATGTCTTTTCTGATCAACTTTTTGTAAATAATTCGATATGAGATGATTAACTAAATAGACAACAAGAATTATAGATAAATAAAAATAATATTGAGATAATATATATATATATATATATTATGAAACAATATATGAGAAATGATTAACCAAATTTGAAAGGAAATGGAATAAATAAGATAGAAGATTTTGTAAGATCAATTAATCTGTTTGTTAGGAATAAAACTTCTTGAATGTAAGTCTAAGTTTCTCTAGGTGTTTAGAGTCATGTGAAAATTCCTTTAAATTCATTTTAAGTTTATCTGAAACAATATAAATTAATAAGATATAATGTTTTACGAGATCAATTGTTTGATTTGTAGGAATCATACTTCTTGAATTTTAGTCTAAGTTTGTGTATATGTCTAGAGTTACGTGAAATTTCATTTAAATCAATTTTTAGTTTATATGAAGGAAAATAATATAAATAGATATAAGATTTTGTTTGATCAATTGCTTGGTTTGTTAGGAATTAGACTTCTTGAATTTTAGCTTAAGTTTCTCTCGACGTTTAGAGTTACGTGAAAAATTATTTTAATTCATTTTCAGCTTATTTGAAGAAAATATATAAATAAGATATAAGATTTTGTGAGATCAATTACTTGGTTTACAATGAAGCAAACCTCTTAAATTTTAGCTTAAGTTTCTTTAAAATGTTTAGAGATACATGAAAATCCATTTTAATCCATTTCAGTTTATCCGAAGAGAAATAAAATAAATAAGACAAAAGATATTGTGAGATTAATTGCTTGATTTTGTAATGAACTAAACATCTTGAAATTTTAGATAAGTTAAGATTCTCTAGTTGATTAGAGTATTGTGAACATTCATTTTAGTCCATTGTTAATTTATTGTGATTTATTAAAGTGACAACTTTACAGATAAGTCATATTAAACTCGTTGTGATTCATGTAAATGGTCGTTATTTTGACTTCTTCTTATATGTTCCCGACGTAGGATAATCAACAATACACATGTACATATTTTGTTAAATCATGAACTAATATGTCTACAAAAGTCTAGAAACAAAACTCATTTGAACCTCAATTTCTTATCTAATTAGAGATAGAGAAATAGGGTTTGGCAAAGTAAGACATGAGGAAAGAAATAATTGAATAAAGACCAAAACCCATCCCATCAAAGGGACAAAAAACTAAAAACACAATCACCTCCAAGATCTTCTTTATTAATCTTTTGAAATTGAAAGGCCAATAAAATTAAAACTAAAAATAAAGAGCATAGTTTTGGTACGTCTTTGACTAACTACTTTTTAAACACCACAAAAACATACATTAAAATCAAAATCAAAATTAATTTAGAAGAGTCTCAATTCTCAAACACCCCTTCTTTCAAGTTAAGAAACCAACTACTACTAATTAACTAGTTAATTAATTAGCAAACATGTTTAGCTTAAGTCAAAATCAATCAAGCTCAAATAATATTAGGCTAACCACATAACTAAACTATATATTAATTAATGTCAAATCATATTTGCCATCATGCGCCGCCCAAAATAGATTGTATATTTTTGTGGCTAATAATTAATATGTGATTAGTGAAATTAATCAAGCAACAAAAAACAATTTTCAATAAATAAGCTAATTACATTATCTCATTATATCACAACACAAGCTTGAAAGGATTGAAATAAACTCTCTTTGACATGTCAAATACCAAAACTATTATTTGGGCATGATTGCTTGTATTCTTATCACTTATAACTTTATATTTAGCTTATTTTTTAAAATTAAATACTCTTTTTTTCACATTTCATAAAAAAAAATACTCAATATATTTTCTAGTAACATGGTATTACATACTTATTTTTATATTTTACTTTGATCCTGGGAAAGATCAAGACTCAAATAGGAAGTCATAAAATTATTTATCATAACGATATTAAAAAATGGGGCAAATTTTTGGACGGGATGATCACATATTTTGATTAAAAAGAAAAGGAGCGAACAAGGCTAGATAGTGTGCATTTTCTTTGATAATTGGCTCGTGTTTGAGATTTCTTTTTTAATTTGTGGAATAAATTGATTTTTTTAATGTAAATTGCTATTCAATTGTCATATTCAGTAAGAGTTGTATTAGTAGTCCAATAATTGAAATTATATATCTAATTTTTATGATTAGCATTTCTTGTTATATTGAATTAAGCTAATCCACTAATAAGCTTACAACACCAAATTAAATTTTGAATTAAGAAAGTCGTTCCATTCTTATAAATATATTGAGATGAATATTGGTAAAATTTTAACGAGACATCGTGATTTTATTACTTTGCCTACAAAAATCACAACTCATATTTTTTTAAGTATTGACTCATAAATATATATAT
>JAYMTF010005287.1:0-11798 GCA_036897485.1 Pelargonium nanum | reverse complement strand
TTGTGCAGTATCTAATCTTTCAAGTTTTCAAGGGAAGTATAGTTTAAATTAAAAATAGTATCAAGAGGTGCGAAGTAAGAACGTCCTAGGGGATTAGAACCCCTCTTTTTAAACACAGCGTACTGATCTATCTTCTCAAGCTTTTTGACACTAATTAAGGTGCACGACTTTCCTTATCTTAGCTTCTTAGGGAGGGCTCTAAAAATTCGAAGATTTTCACGGCAACATACTTTACTCCATTTTAGTGTATGACGTGTACTACGTGAATATTTAGAATAAAGTTAAGCAAATGAAAGCGCTTTATTTGTTATTTTTTTAAGGAAAACTCGAAGTTTTAACCATCTGCATTCTTCAGATTCGACTCCGTTCTAAATTCTAAATCTTTTTTAAGGACTCTAGTAAGGTAGTTGTGATGTTTATACCTGTTAGGTAGTTTACAGGATTAACTCGGCTTTTGACGGAGACTCACAAAGGAGTTGGATATTACTGACGAAAATAAGAATTTCTATTGCTGGGGCACAAAATAGACCTACCTACACTCGGGGTTAATTCGTATACTTACTGATTTCCCTCTTCTTTCAAGGAAATAGTCTAAGTAATGCTGGTGAGATATGTACGAGACGTCTCTTTTTTAATTCCTTCATGAGCATGAGGAAAATAAATAACCATGATTGACTTGTCTTTTTTCCTATTCAAAATAGACTTCCTGATAAATACGATCTTCTTTATATGAAATAGGATGCAAAATAAGCGTGCAAGTACCGTTACCCATTTTTATATTTAAAATATAGGAGATCTATTTTGTATTAGTGGTTAATTAAAAAGTGTAATTACGAAGAATAAAGATTAAGTTATCCATTGACTATACTTTTTGTATTCTTGCGCTTTTTATTTTAGTGTTATAGATAGGGGATCCTGATATATCTTTTACTACTAACTGCATTCTTTAACGTTTAGTAAGACTAAACCAATTAACTTTTTAGTTCTTTATAAATTATAAACCAAAAATCCTTATTTTAAAAAAACTACTTCATATGGGACCACATATCATACTAAAAAAGAAAGCAACGGAGTTTTCAGGCAAAGAAGGTGCAAGACCCTCGTACTACTTTGTGAGTGAATTCCAGAGTTTGATATTAGTAACAGAGATACACAAAAACAATCTATAAACTTTCACAGGTCTTATTAGTGTAAAACCTAATAAATTGCAATTTAAAATAGAAGGGAAATCACATAACAAAGATGTACTACTTATAAAACTTATGCTCTAGCTTCAAATAATCAATCGTATTTTATCCTTTTTGTTCGGCTAAAAACCCTATATAGCAATATAAAGAGTTTTCTTTGACGGGAATCCTATACTCCTAGTCTCTTTAGACAAGGGACTTTCTTTTTTATCTCTTTCGTATTATTAAACTTATCAAATTATCGTAATTAATTTATAGAAGAAAACTACAAACTATGTAAATGACTATACCCCAACTACGAGTGTTTCTATTAGTGGAAATTAAAGTATACACAGTTACTCTTTTACTAAAACAAGATATTTATTATAATTTTGAGTGATTTAGGTATAAGTAGAATTCTAAATGAAGCTTAGTTAAGAACTCCTGAATAAGTAAAAACTTATGTTTATGTTTTTCGTTTTCACTATCTTAAGAAATCCCACAACATATTCTAATTAGATTATAAGTACCTGGGATTTCCGGTAACTTACACAATAGTTCAACGTTTCAGATAGAAAGTAAAGATCAAGTATTTTAGTAAATTCGTACATTTTTCGTTTAGATTGTGTTGGATCTATTCAACTCCTCTGGTTATACACCAGAAGGCCCTTTTGTCTGCTCGGACATAACTAGTTTCAACTTTTTAATCACAAGATTTTATACTTGAAACAAAAATGTATATAGCACTCAGATTTTTTCTTATAGGAATAAAAAAGAGCTCCTAGTTAAGAAACCTATGCCTTTCATAGCACATAGCAAAATTAAAGCCTTATTCATATATTTATCGCTTTGATAGCGAACCTTATCCTATTGTACGCAAAAATAAAGTGTAACTTATGTCCTCAATTTGGAAGAGTTGTTTAAGATTTTGCATTACAAACAAATCATTAAAAATAACCCCAGATTTCCCATTTTAGAGCTCTCGCATATATAGGAAACCCCTAAGAAGTAAAGGGGCCTAAGCTTGTTATCATTATCATCCTAGCGACTAAGCGATTATAGGAATCCTTAGGAACTTTTACTTATAAGTTTAGATATTCCCTTGCATTTTACTATATTTTTGATATTACTAAGTTCAAGATTAGTCTTATCTGATTATCCCTACTTTTCGGATTATTTACCAAGCTAGCTTGCCTATATTAGGTATACTCAAACTATCGTAAAACAATTCATACGGGAACAAAATTTTAACTCCTTTTAGTTAAGGAAAAGGTACGAGGTATAAAGGGGGTCTTAGGATTATATGAACTTCCAAACCGCCTTAGCTAACTACTTCCTTTGTTTCAGTCTTGATCTTGCGTATTATTGAAGTTATTTCTACTAAGAATCTTCGCACTTTCCTGAGTCTTAAGCACCCTTCCGCTGTACCTTTACTTAATAGGTTTCCTTACTTTTATTATAATATTGAGGGTATTCTATATACTACAGTCCTTTTTTCCGCTTTTAAGAAAGACCCCGTTTCAGAAGAAGTCTCCAGGGGAGGTGTCTTAAGGATGGTATAAGAGAATGAAATTAAAGGACTAAACTTAAGGAGTAGTTAGGGTTCCATGTAATTTTGGAGTCCCTTTTAGAGTCCCTAGAATCTTCTCTAATTCCTTATTAGATGAAAGCGTAACTGTATTTACCAATTTCCTAGTAGAACAGGGATATCTTTATTGACTTATCTTGTACACGAATTCTTTGTAACTTAATTGAATTTGTGACTTAAAACGGCTGGAAATAGAGTAAATTTGTCTTTAGCCGTACACCTGAGGAAAGCGAGCCCTTTTTATATTCAGGAGGCCCTAGTTTAGCTGCTAAATAAAGACGAAAGAGTTTAGTCTGCCTCCTATTTATTGAAGTCCCTTACATTTAGAAAACAGGACATTATGAGTAGTTGAACACATTCAAATTGGTAAAGACTTTACGCAAAAATTAAAAATTCCATAGTAACTTTTTAATGATTTTTCTGTTAGTTTTTTGTTAGTATAAAGCTGGGTATATATTGGAAGATTTCCGGTCGAAAAGAGTTGCTCTAAACAAGACTTTTCTACTGCGAAACTAAGATATTCCACTTAAGAGAGTGCTTTTCTCAGAAAACCTATCTTTTTATTACTAGAGAGCTCTGCTTTCAATTTTAGAGTTGAAATCTTCACTTATACTAGCTAAAGCTTGCCTAATTCCTTTTAGATTCTTGGGATGTTAGTTAATGGATTTCTTATAATGAAACGAGGTCCTTTAATAAAACTAGATAGCTTTGATAATTACTAAAATAGAAGTACTAATACTTTAAGTTAGGGAAAATTCCCTTAGAAAGAGGATTAATAGAGAAATAGTGAACTTTAATAGGCTTACAATTGGTTTATCAGTAAGAGTTTAAAGGAAATAACTATGTTAAAACCCTTAGATAAATTCCGTAATTTATAATTAATAAGTTTGCTTTCTTCTTTCTTTTTTTTAGGAGTCTAGCATAAATGCGAAATCATTTTATGCATTTTGACCCAGCCTCTAGAAGATAAATGAAAAAAAAAGTGGAAACGAAAATACCAGGAAAACATAAAAGTTGAAAGCCGAGGCTCTTCCCTATAGAAAATAGTAAGATTAACTTTTTCTCCGCTTTATGAAACAAAAACTTGTTTTGTTATAACAGGTCTCTAGAGGGGCCTTGGATTTTATTCCTTTTGGCTGTTATACAAAATAGAAAAAAAGTGTCTTATGGACATATCTAGTAATTAAGGTATACGCTCTTATTAACCTACAAATGTAAACAATAATTTAGAATTAACCCGAGATAGAACAGTAAACTCTTAGTAGTAAATCGGGCAGGTTCCTATTTTGCCATTTTAAGGAATCCCCTATTCTCTCGGCGCTTAATCCCAAATTTTACTACTTCTTCTATGCATCTTACAAGTACCTTATAGACCCATAACGAAAAAGAGTGGTAAACTCTAGTTAAACCTACCTAATTTTTATTAAGCAAAACCCTTCTTACATTTATTAATTACGAATCCAGACAATTAAACCGAAGCTAGAGTAAATAATCTTGAAAAGGTATTCTACTATTACCAATACTACGAGACAAACTCGCCTTAAAGCTAGAGGGCTTAGTACTTCCTATCCCCGGGTTACTAGAAAAAGGGTCTCCTCAGAATCGAGAGTATGTAGCCTATACAATTGATTGTCCTAAAATTATTTTTTGTTAAAGTTTATTGGTTTTAAGTTCCTTATTTGTAAATTCCCAGCCTTAGTGCCGTATATTACTGAAATATCACAAGCATTCTAAGGAAAAACTTCCTTATTTCTACAGGATTCCTTCCTTACGAGGTTACCGACCAAATCGAGGTGTTTTAAAAGTGAGGGCCTGAGTAATATACTCTTCCGTTAAACCGTTTTTAGTAATTTAATATAGGTACCCAAGTAAAGTGAAATAGCACCCGCTTTATAAAGGGTTGTAGGCGCCAAATTTATAAAATAAACTTTAGACAATGTTTTTGATATACCTCCAGCCGACTTCCTATTCTGTAAAGTTTTGAGCTTAAACCCACTACCTTCTAAATGGTATACCTATGAATTTAATCGAGTACAATTTAGTAAAAAGTTGGTTTTCTATACGACAAGAGACAATAACTCTTATTACTTCGAAATATACTTCTCGTGCATTGTATTAACACAAAAATCTTCAAAAAAACAATAAAAAAATTTAAAGTAGACTTGGGAAGTATCCAAAAGAGAAAAATTACGGATCACGCGAAGCTTTTTATTTGATAGCAGTGGCATATGGTGGGCCTTATCCTTATAATATTGACCGGGGATCCCGGGGTTTATCTATCGAGCTTTACAAGTATAAGTAAAAGTAATAGTCTAATTAGGGCCTTCCATTTGTAAGCTTTTTTCACTAGACCCTGCTCAAAGCGAGGGGTTTTCTCGGTTGCTAGCTTTATTATTTAGTAGTACCCTATGAGAGCCGGCTATTTGGATTAATCAGCCTAACTCTTTGTGACAAATCTTTGTAATATGTTACTCTTTAGACTTACTAAGAGCAAATTTGGTCTAGATCCATGCTTTGGAATCCCCGTTTTTTCTATTAAAAGATTAACCTGAAAACTTATACAACATACAAATTTTATTATGAGAGGGCCCTTTCCTGAGTTACATCTCAATACTTGTTTTTATACCCCTTTATAAGCCCATCTACCTACTTTTAAGTACCATATTCAGAAGAAATTTAAAAAGAGTCTAGCCCCGCATTACTAACAGGATTTCCCGTTGTCAGTAACCGAGCTTTAAAAGATGAAATTACCAGATGTATACCTCACTTCATTATCTCAAAGACCTAGAAAAAAAATCAAAGGAATTTTACAAGTTATCAAGGGAGCTCTACTTTTTTGAGAGCAAGCCAAGTCAAAAGGAATTTCAGTAGGAAGTGTTTTATATTAGGTGTCCTTACGTATTCTTGATTTAATAGGTCTATAACTAAAAAGGAGCTCCTTTCCGTTTCATTTTGTTAAATCTCTTTAAACAGGCATTGTAAACAAAGGAAAAGGTTTCCAGTTTAGGGAGGTAAAGCGCATATTCAGGCTTAAGATCTCAGGGAATTCTCCAATTAGGTGCATACAACAAGAGACAAGCTCTTGCCTTAAGTTTATTTGGTTCTCGGGGTATTAAAGACAGGAGTCTATTTGATTAGTAGCTTATAGGAACTGAGGTTAAGAAGTAAAATAATAGAAATAAGTTTTCAAAAGGAGTGAGTTATATGGAGAGTCTTCTGCTTAAGTCGAGTACAAGGTACAGGCACCTGTAAGTAAGCAGGGAGTTTAAGGGATTCATTTAGTTAGTTTTGTACTAGTTATTTCTTAGGAGTCAGCTAAGGCTTATGTTTGTTCATCGGGCTCTTCCTTAGGGATTGCCTAGGCAGGAAATTCTCTAAGTTTCTAAGTCAGTCTACTAGTCTATCAAATTAGTAGGCTCTAGGAATTCTCGTTACCTAAAATACAACTAATAGGATATTACTCTCTATTATATACTAAATTTTATTTTCATAATTAGCTAATTATAGAGTAAGACTATACCTTCTAACGTATTCTAATAGCTAGAATGAATATATTACTATAAGACAATAGCTCTAGCTCTAAAAAAGTACAGCTTATAAGACAGGTATTATTTCCTTTAAAGGTCTAGCTGCAAAGACCCCTAAGAAACGAGGAAGTCATAAGATAGAGAAAAAGCTATAAAAGTTTTAAAGCTCTGAAGAAGGATATTTTCAAAAGGAGGTGTGAAAGCAGTTCTAGGTCTTAAGAAAATAGTAAGAGTATGAAAGCAAGTTGAAGCCTTTTGTTTGCTGTTCGGCTACTTCCTTTAGCAGGACTTTTTTTTTTAAGCACAGATAGAAAGAAGTCTCATAATTGATCTAGGAAAGAAACACAAGAAAGAACTAAGATAACCGGGATTCGAACTCTCGATTTACGGTCTCGAACGAGGTGTTTTAACGGATAACTAAATTAAAAAAAAGTTAGCATGAATGGGGTAAGCAGCGGATAAGCGACTACTTTATTTCGCCAGCTTTTGGAAGGGACTTCTATTTTCAAGGGGTAAGGAGAGTGAGATAGCTAGGATTTCCTATAAAGATTTCTTGGTTTTCCTGTTGTTGAAATCTTCGTACAAATAACAAATAAGAATTGGCTAGTTTCTTACTTGCTATGGAAAACTAGAATTTTCTACCTAAGTGAATACTTTCTTTAATATCTTGTTGATTTAGAAATTCTTGACTATAATTCAAAACCTTTCAAAAGACTTTGAACCTGCGGCTACAAGCTTCATTCTGGTTTGATTAACCAGTTGTTGTCATCACTAAATGTACTCTCTAAACCACCTACTATAATGGCTCAGAGTAAGATGTTTAGAAACTAGTAAAGTTACTCTATTTTGACTCTCTTTGTTACTAGCTATCTCTAGTGTTGGCGTGCATTAAAAAAGGACTCCTTTTAATATAAGGATCCAGTTGGAAACCTTAAGAAATATCAGAAGCTTTTAATACTACTTTTATTTATTACTACTTGGGAGTTATCCCTCAAGAAGTTGCTAAAGACCACTATACTAAAACCTTGGCTTACATCACTATTAGTTTACCCTACAACTTTTAAATTATAGTTTATTCTGTGAGAAATATTCCTTAAAAGGGGTAGTTGGTGGGATACTTAGCAATGAATGATGCATTGACCAATAACGAAAAAAACTATCTGCTGCCCTTGGTGAATGTCGAGTTCAGTCGATCTAATAAATAGGGGTTTTCTATCGAAATTTTGAGTTTGAGCTTAACAGATAGATTTTAAATAAAGAATCTTAAGGAATAGATGCTTGTTCTGTATTTTTATAATGTATAAAGAAAGTATTTTTCAAGATACTATTATAAATATGACTCAGAATAGTTATTTCGAAAGGTATAAAACTATTTATTATTCTAGCAATTTCTAAATTCAGAAGTAAAAAAGTAGTAAATACTTAATATTCAGATAAGTTTCCTCTAATAGAAGAAGCGCGTGTATGTATACTGTATACTAAAAACCCGGCGTAGAAGCTGTAATGTAAAATAGAGTTTAGTTTGCCCACCCACTATGAAATCATCCCTATACTTACAAATACTACTTAACAAGTAAAGAAGCTACTGTATCAAAGTCTATTTCTTTGTAGCTTAGGAAGTAACACTTATATCTGGATACTCGGTATTGTAAATTACTGTATGACACTTATAGAATTAGAATTGCTCCTTGTCTAGTTATAAAAGTTAGGTTACATGAATAAAAGAATATGGATTTTTTATACTACAATACCCCAACCCATTATAAGGACATATAACGAATCCTTGATTCTTTAATTGCTGCTGACTACTTTACTGTTTAGAGGAAAAAGCCGCTCTCAAACACTATCAACCCGAAAAATATATTAAAAGAAGCACCCTATCGACTCAGAGTATACTTGTAAAGCACTATATTAAACTTTATTTATAACTCCTTTACTCGGCTCGGGGATACTTTGATTTTGATTAACTCAAATTTGCTCACCAATTTCTAGAGAGAAAGCTCAAAAAAACAAGGTGGAAAGCGCCTTTGTCCTTCTTTTTCTTTCATATTATCTTAATAGTAAGCATATCTTAATTAACATGTTAATACTGAAAACCCAGGTATAGGTCTACCTATTATTGGATTTGAACCAAAGACTCCTGCCGTATGAAAGCGATACTGTAAACCACTGAGTTAAGTAGGCCAAAAGATCTAGGGCTCTCTTTATCTCTTGATATTACTTTATCAAAGAAGCATTTTGATTAAGAAGTCAAAATAGGGCTCTAGTTCGCTACAAGTATTTAAGATTACTTTAAATTAGTGAGGATACCTCTATAGGGAACTAGAAAGTGGGTTGTGTCTTTTATGTATATAATTTTGTCCCCTTGGAGCTTTTCCTAAAATTGTTTAGGAGATCGAGCAGTAAATTGAATTTCAGATTTTGTATTTTTTTGACGGGCATTCCGCAAGTAAAGGAAGTAACATGCTTGTCAGTGTAATTTGAATTCGAGAGAACCTACTTTTAACAACCTATAAAATCCCTTACTTAGGTGTCGGCTACATTTTCTTACAAGCAAGAATTTATTAGGGGTCTTTTATTCTCTTACTAGTGGTTTAAAGTAGCTTTCTTCTTCACTCTCTGCTTAGCAGCAGTTATAGGAAAAATCCTTGAGATAACCCTTTTTATCCTACCATCGATTCTTTTGTTATATAAACTTGATTCGAACCTAAATACTAAAAATATCTGCTCTAATACTTTCGCACGACAGTCTTCTTTAACCAAACACCTGGTGCACTTATATATCATTCAGCCATTAGGAACTGCCTTTAACACTACCGCGAAGCCTTACTGTCTATATCCGTGATTTGCTACGAATACTAGTATCTATTCATTACTTAAGTGAATACCTTCATAGAGAAGGCAGGACCTTAAACTAGGGAGTTGTCGACAGTTTACATTACGTAACGACTTAGTAAAAGGACAAGCAACAATAGGCGCTTTGAATTAAAAAAAAAAGATTGGCACCGTTACTTGTGCTAGAACCGGAAGAATTCTTTCCTGGAAACTTTTAAAGATGGATTTGGATATGTGAAAAGAGGTCAAAAATAAATACAGGTAGAATAAAGACTTTATTTGTATCAATCAAAAATATCAAGCGAGAACCCAATATTAAGGGACTCTCTGATTCTTGACTTTGTATTAATCTGGATGTGTAATATAAATCCCCCTAAGGACCTTGTTTACACCAATGGCAGCTACTTTACGCTACAACCTCTTTAGATACACGCTATAAGTAGCCCCCTATCGTAACTCACCCGCCACGTAGAAGTGTCTGTAGAACAAACCTATGTGCAGGAGTGCTGCCTATGCTATGAAATTTCCCATTGTCCTACCTGCCGCAAATTTCTCTATCGATTAAGTCACTTATCTCCGCGTTTATTTTAGTTCACTGCTTGTACAGTTCTTCGTTTTATAAAAGAGCTTTTTACCTATACTTCACTCTTTTTATTAGTAAATTTTAGTAATGAGAGTGGCTTGCTTTTAGGATCCTTTTTATAAGCGATTTCCTTTAATAAACAAAGCACCCCGGTTACTCCCTAATACAAAGGGGATTACCCACTTTTACTAAAATCTTCGGGGTAACAAAGTCAATTAGCTGAACCAGCAGCTTTATTATTTCGTTTTTTATGGTTTCTGCGTTAAATTTTGGTATGAGATAGGTTTCATATATAGTCAATTTGTTGCCTTAGTTTGTAGCATAATCCCACAAGGATACTCTTAAACTTGAAATTCCTGCCGCAGTTGGATCTATCTATTTGTATAAAAATGGAACTTATGCCAGTCACTTTGCTAGCACCCCCTTGTTCAATTTATTACAATTATAGTAAAAACTCTCAGGTACTCTATAAAAAGTTCAGTAATCCAGAAATTTACCCTAATTAAAGCCTTACTATGTTACATGTTGACTTGTCATGATGGTCTGAAAAGAATAGGGGCTAATCAATAATCTAAAATCTAAGGAGGAACTTTTATCTTAAGGAGCCCCCTATGTAACCTTAAGGAATCCTTGTAGCACTTAATCCCGTATATCTGTATATTTACTAAAAGTTCTTAGACATACTATATGTATGTATGAACGATTCTGGACCTAGCATTGCTTGAAAGTTATGAGGTTCCTATATTTTGTTCTCTAATGCATTGCTCTGTATTACACAAAACTATCATATCAGATTAAGGCTTCCAATTAATTCGTATAGGAAAAATGCTTGCGCTTTACCAAAAAGTTTACGTATTTAAGTTTTCAACGGGCTCCTTAGGTAGTAGTACAACATGTGTCTTAACTTCTTCTTTCCGATCGGAAATGAAATTTAATGTTTTTGAATGAATTAATTTTTGTCTGTGTTACGCAAACTGGTATGAGATCTTTACCAAATAAAATTGAGTATTCTCAATTATTAAAGATAAATATATATCTTTAGCATCCATGTCTATATGCGACTTTCCCTAATTCGTTAAAGAACTCCCGGCTTTCTTGTGACTAGGACGGCTCTCCACAACTATAACATAATAGCACCCAACTTGCGTATAACTTACCTGGCATCTAAAATTCTTGCCTTAGATTATGAGGGACCTAAAGCTCTCGCTAGACAAGAATACTCTGCTTTCATTGATAAATTAAGGAAACTATATAGGACGTCTTACTTTGAATCCTAAACTTCAAAACTCGAGCTAAAACAGATACAATATACACAAAAAAGAGAGCTGGCCTTTCGAAAGCTTAGCTATGAAGGGTTTGCTATACTTATAAAACCTCTAAATTTCTTAGATATACAAGGAATACACGTTTTTCTGGTGTTTAAACATAATCTATACAATCCATAAATCTAAACTGAGCCGTTAACTTAATTCTGGAACCTGCAAAGGAAACCCTTCTGAAAAGGGAACTTTATAGGAATTCTTAATTGTAAATTACGGGGAATCTCGCTTTCTTTGACTGTAACTTTTCTATATTTATCCTACCTTGTGAAGGAAAAGTACTCTCTTATAAAACTTCAAATCGAACCGCGTATACTTCCCAACTCCGTTACGTCAATCTAGAGCACAACCCCTTATTACTGTGCGTTACTTCACAAAACTCTTTAATATCCACTAAACCTTGGTAGAGATAAACTTTATTTTATACATTGTCTGGTCTAATTAAACAAACTATCAGACTCAGTATCCTATAAGACATTTAATATATTTAAAATAGAAGAACCCAGAAATAGGTTTGTAAAACTCTTGAAAAACAAGGAAGCACTATAATAATTGAAAGGAAAATCTCATGAATCAGACACTCAAATTGAAAAGTATTAAACTATAAAAAGATATACTACATGGCTATTCCTAGAAATATCATTTCGAGGTGTAAAGCTTTGTAAAAAAAACTTGAGATGAGAGTAAGTCAAAAATCTTTTTACTGGATCTATTTGGGGATTCCAAGGAGGATTCTTAGTTTAAGCGAGAACTGCACAATTATAAAAGAAACAGGACCCA